>NDGM011071282.1:0-19353 GCA_002564305.1 Octomys mimax
AGATAGCTCAATGGACTAAGCACCTGCTTAGGCAAGCACTGGGATCCAGGTTCAATCCCTGGCACCACACACTGAGCTGCCCCCGCTTCCAGACACACTGAGACCAGATGTGGTGGTCCACACCCATAATCCCAGCACTGGGGAGGCTGAAACAGGAGGATCACTACGAGTCAGAGATACATTGTGAGACCCTGTAACAAATACATAAAAAATAAATAAATAAATAAAAATACCTAGGAGGGTGTGATGTTGGAAGAGAAATGAGATAATTCAGGAGAAATATTTAGGAGAGTGACCTCCACAGGACAAATACTGAATAAATGTTAGCTATTCTTGGGAAAGAAAGGTTTCCCTTAATTTTCATGTACAAATGTCACCACCCTGTTCTGTGTCTATTCCATCCTGCTATTTTGCTCTGGGAATCTGCAGCAACAGCTCACTCGGGACTGTGGCCGCGTGTCTCTCCCTGGCTTCTATCAGTGAGGCTCTCCCTGAGCACCCTCCACTGCTGGCATGCTCATAGCTGTGGGCCAGCTAATGCCTCACAGCTGGAAGCTACTGGACTACACTGTGTGGCTATGGATTGAGGCTGTGTGATGTTTGCTTTAGTTCCCTGGTAGGATTAGCATGGCTCTGAGCGGGACTGATAAATTGACTGAAGAGAGAAGCCCACCCTGGGAGTGAGTGGCACCAGTCAATGGGCTCATAGTCTGGGTAGAATTTAAAGGGAAAGTGCAGCTCTTTCATGCTGCTGCACATCTGCCCTGCCAAGGACTGTTTCTCGTCTGCCGAGCCACCCTCCCTTGGAGCCAGACAACCATGGACTGAAACCACTACAAACTCTGAGGTAAAATAAGGCTCTCCTTTAACTTGTGGGTTGTAGGAGTTTGTCCCCACCATGAGAAAGTAACTAAGACAGCTGCCAGCTTTCTAATCTGCTTCAGCTGCAGGCATCAACCAAGGGAAACCAAAAGGTCTAAAGAATGCAGGGACTAAGTCTTGGGATGTGTACATTTTAAAAAGTAAGAACCTATCATAGTGTCTGGCATATAGGAGAAGCACTATAAATGCCTTATGAATGGAAACGTGAAAATGTGAAAAAGTACATGAATGAATATATGATATAATGAATAAAATCTTCTTGTCCTCTCTTCTCCCACAACTGTTGAACCCTTATTCTGTATATGGAGTATCAAAAAGCATTTTTATATCAGTTAATATACTAATTCCTATTATGGTATCTTCAACTCACAAGAAAGAAAACTTTATTTTATCTTTTCTTACATTAATTATTTTAGCACCCAGCATCCCAGCTTGCTCATATCTGTATAATTCGAAGGGCTCTGCAGAATGATATAGAAGTAGATTTTTCTCCCCTTCTTAATGGACAGATTTCTGCTTTTATTTCTTTTATACTCCAAACACAGAAGCAATTGATGTTTTCAAAAAGACTCCTAATGGTCTGTCTTATAGAGAGAGTACTGGTGGTGAGGATAATGGTGTTGAGTTAACATTTATGTGCTTTAAATATAATCCTTCAACATTCCATTACAAGGTGGACATGAAATAGGAGTATCAGGCCCTATTTTTTGATAGGAAAACTGAGGCTTACTGAGGATGGCATTAGAGTGAGTAAACGAGTGAACAGATGAGGGATCGAGTAGCTGGGCCTGGACTCCAGGTGTGCTCCTGACCAGACATGCTATCTGTACCTGAACAGTCCCCTCTGTGCAGGTCAGGTCCCGTGTTGGTGGCCTGCCATGCTCGAGTGTGCTGTCGTGCCTTGTACAGCATGCCCTTCCCTATTGGTGTGCCACTTGTGCTTCCCAAGGGTAGAACTATAACTCCTGCCATTCCCAACCCATTGAGTTTGACCCAGTCATATAACATGGCTTGATCAAAGGAATTATGAAATTATGCTTGTCCAATCAAAAAACAAGTTTAACACAAAGACAGTGGGGTCATAATTCATACACCTAGCCAATGAGCCACTTGAACCAACAGCAGTGCATACATGACAATGCAACAGGTATGCATGCACCACTGGTGGAGCAAGCTGGCGGAAACATGTTAAATCTAATTGTGTGGCTCCTGTTAGCTTTTTACATGACCTTCTGTCACAAGAAGGAGCATTCCCCCACAGAAGAGAGGACAGTCAAAATAGCTGTAAGCCATTGAAGTTTACAGCTGCCCATATGGAATAAAGCCAATTGGTAGATTGTAAGTTTATAGTTGGTTGAAGAAATAGAAACAAAAGATGTGATAGCTCTATCAAAAATATTTGGCTATGAAAGAAGAGAAACAGAAAACTAATACTCAAAGATAACAAGGCCACATGAAAGGCATCTGAAAAAGATGGGCCTTGCATTATCTGAAATGAGGCTTGGTCACTTGAAGACCCAAAATATGAAAGAACAAGATAAAAATACTGATATACTTGAGCCAATAGGGAAAAAAGGAGTGACTGTATAGACAAAAATGATTACAATGAAATGAGCACATTTTCTGAAAATGTGAAATGGAATTCAGAGCCCAAGTACTGTAAATAGATGTGGTTCATAATAACCATGCACAAAGCACAATGCTGCACATGTTGCATTAAAGAGAAATATCTCGTTAAATTTTCATGATAACTGCACCTAACAAGGCCTTTTACAGGAGAGAGAGCTGAGACCGGGAAGGAAGTAATATCGTCTACAAGAGATAAACAAGCTCAGTATGCAAGCCGCCTGGCTCCGCAGTTGTGCCTCCAAACAGTCACCTGTGTTTTTTGTTTGCTTGTGAGATGTAGGAGGAGAGCTGTGCTGCGCAAGAAAACCTGTGGACAAATATGTCCTTCCAGAGGCCACTTTACACATGAGAGCAAAGAGGCTGAGAACATGTGACCTGCTGTATGGCTTCAGGCTGGCATAGCCACTTTAGTCTACCGGTTTTCCAACACACTATGCATAGTGTGAACTGCAAAACTTAGAGTAGTCTATGGAGCTCTAAGCCAGGTTCTGTAACTGATTCTCTGATATAATCTGAAAACAAACCAGGCACATTCAGCTTGGGTGAAATCACTTTTGTCCCAACCAATACGTGGACTTCTCTCTCTGATCTACACTGTGGGGGTTCCCGTGGTCTTGCTGCTGCCCAGGACCATACTTCTTCCGGCAAGTCCTATAAAGTACACTACTGCCTCCCTCTGTTTTTCAATCTCATCGCACCTTGGGGTGGGTTCTCACTCACTGGTTATCCCAGAATACTTACTATTATGTTTTCTCTGAGAGTTGGTATAATAGAGCGAGGCAATGTGGGATTATTGATGTGCAGGGGGAAAAAGGGTTGGTTCAGGGGCCACTGAGATGGCTCAGTAGACTAAGCACTTCCCTGGCAAGCACAAGGGCTTGAGTTCAATCCCTGGTCCTGCCAAAAAAAAAAAAGAAAAAAGAAAAGAAAGAAAGAGAGTTGGTTCTAACACAAAGCTGAGGACTTTATGCCTAGTTTCTTCTGCTGTCACTTCTCCGATGGTGTCTAACCTGCCCACTGGTCTCATGCCCCAGTAGTGTCCAGTAGCACAAATAGAAGAAGTAGAAGCCACTGAAGATGGGCTGGTCCCTGCTGAGTTGCCACCAAAGCTAGGACTGACCTAATCCAATGCTCTCAAGTGGCCGCCAACAGCTACTTCCTCTTCCTTGCTCAGAAAAGGAAGGAAAGTTCCATAACTTCATATTTCTATGTTCTTAGGGCATATAGTACATTTCCTCTTATCCTGCTCTTCTGCTGGGAGTGGGGGAGACAGAATATTTTATTTCTGGGTTTATTTATATAATCTGGTAGCTTCACAGAGTAAACTGCTGTTAAGCTCCATGCAGAATTGTTCCCTAGGCTGTTGGAGAGAAAAAGTGTAACAGATCAAGACTTGCTAACGCAACAATGAAACCTAACACTTGCCCAAACTGTAAGGCAATCCGCAGGATATTACATGAAGCTGTCCTATGGTAAAATACAGAAGTGACGCGTCCTTCACTCCCAACCCCCATCTTTTGCAGTGGTATTTCCGCCTCCACCCAGCAGAAGGGAGCTATCCTCCTTCCCTCGAGTCTGCACCTATGTCGCAATCTGCTTTGGCCAGTGCAACAGGAATAACAGTATGTCAGTTCCAAACTTAGGCATCAAGAAATCTGAAATTTTCACTCAGTTCTTGGAAAACCAGCCAGACACCATGGATCGAGGCCTAGTTAGCTCACTGGAGGAAGACACTGTGTGGAGCTGAAACTAGCCGTGTGGCTGAGGTCATCCCGGATCAAGTGGTCCCAAGCTACGACACATACTTGAACAAGCCAGGCTAGAATTAAAAGAACTTCCCAGCAGAGCCAGCCAAGTTTCTGGCTTATAAAATCACTAAATAATTGTAGTTTAAGACTTTAATCTCAGGGTGGTTTGTTATAGAGCAAAAGCTAACACATGCACAGGTTACCTGTGCTCTTTAAGTGGCAGAGGACCTTGTGAGCTTCAGCAACATGTCATTTCTCTCATGAGTAAATTATCAAAAGGACAAATGCTATGAGGCAACATTTGATATGGTAGACCTAGGGTAAGGGAGCAAGCTAGGTGGCTTTTCCCACCACCCCGAAGCCCCATGTCCAATGAGGACGGCTGCGGGAGGTCTATGCCTGTACCAGAAGAGTCACACCATAATCTCATTTGTGTTTTCATGGTCTGGAATTTACTGTTTGTCTCAGTTCTCCTTCTCTCACTGCTGGGACAAATATCCAACACCCAAAATGAAGGAAGGAGAGCTTTATGTGGCTCACAGTTACTGGAGCATTCAGGCCTTACTCAGCTGGGTCCAAGGCAGCATGGCACATGGCAGAGAGCAGCCTTTCAATGAGGTGACAAAGAGCAGAGAGCAAGGGAGTGGCAGCAGCCCAGGCAGCTAGATAGCCTCTCTCCCCTCCTCACACTGTAATGCAGATTCCCTGCCCCAGGATGGGTGCAATACTCACATCCACAATAATCAATCACAAACTTCAGAAGCCTCCCCATGACTGTCTGAGGCTTTGGGGGGACACCTAGACACAAACCATACCAGTGTTGTTTTCAAATCCTCATTTGTCATCGACCCAAAAACAGACTGGGCAAGGCGAGGAGGCAGCTAAGAGGAAGGGAAGGCCCAACCCAAGTGAAAGGACGGTTCTGATGGGAAACATGGATCAAACTACTGTGTGTGCTCTCAGCAACTAAGTGCAAACCCTGGAAAAGGAAAAAGCCATCTCCTCCCACTCCGAAGACAAGGGCCACGAGGAGGTGAGCACCCTGGGAGCACAGAGAGAACACAGGACTGCTAGGGATCTGCAGGAAAGGACAGAGTCTCAGGGGAAGGTGCTCTGCAGTGCCTGGTGGAGCAGTCTCCGAGGACACATGAAGCTCTTCCTGAGACCCCAAGGACTAACCAAAAGCGATGTTTACAACTGGCTGGAGACCTGGGATGCTAAGTATGTGAACCCTGATGGAACAATTAAAATAAAATTACAGAGGCGGTCAGTTCTCAATAAACCTCTGTGACATTAAATATTTTGAGATGCTTCATGTGAGTGATATCTCTCAAAAATGATTTCAAATATTAACTAAGTCTGGAAAAGGAACTGCGCTAAGGTCTCTGATTATTGAGATCAACAGAGAGAAAAAGAGTGATTTCTGGCCTCTGTAAGAAATGCGGCTGTCTCCCGCTCCTCTCCACCATGGCAACCTCTCCCTGCCGCCCCTGTCAGTCTAAGGAACAACGCCACAGTCCTGTGGGAGAGTGAGCTGCAGTCCCCCACGGTGCAGTGCTTTCTTCAGTTTCTAATTGGGCCACTTGCCCGTCAGCACTGCTCTCACAGGAAGGTGATGGCTGAGCAGTCTGCAGCTGCATCCTCTTTTCGCGTCGTGTCACTTGACACCCAACAGCAAGAAGGCCACCCTCACAGATGCCTAACAAACGCTCTCAACCTGAAAGAGACGCGAACGTTGTCACTGGTCTCTGCGATAGGCCTGTCAAGTTGGAGAAGAGGCAGTGGGGGAGAAAAAGAGCCCGCCAGAGCACAATCCTCCTTACCTTCCTGTCAAACAGGTTGGAACTGCTCCGCTTGTTTACTAACAAAGACGTCACGGTCCTTTCATTCTGAGGGTTTTACATAGTGATAATATCAAAGGGGAAAAAAGCCCTGTGAATTTTTTTTTCTTTTCTTTGCCTAATAGAATATTATCAACAAACTCAAGGCTCGGGGAGATGAAGGCATTGCCATTGTGGCCCAAGGAAACTTTCCTCTTTGTAAATGATCATACCTAAGAGATGGAATGTCCAGGTGCGACAGGTGCCTGCTTTCAGAATATTGATAAGAAGTGCTTTCTTCTGAAGTAGAAACAATGTTGGCAGCTGAAAACATTTTGCATTTCTCTGCTTTTGCAGGAAGTGATAACTCTGTTTCTTAACATTCTTCAACGCCAGACACCAAAGTCATTTAAAACACCAAGTTCCCAGATCCCTTTGGCCCGTGTTGACAGGTGCAGAACAATTCATTTGAAGACAATGTTATGTAATACAACCACCACTGCCAAATTACTATTATTTTGTTAATGAAATTCGGTATTTTTTTCTAATTTTCTCTTACTATTCTGTATTCTCTTTTTTAAATATTTATTTATTATTTATTTATTTATTTGGTACAGTGTCTCACTACACAGCTCAGACTCATAGTGATCTTCCTGTCTCAGCCTCCCCAATGCTGGGATTACAGGTTTATGCCACCGCACCTGATTTCAGTGGCCAGCAAGGTGCACCTGGGGTTCTGAGGATCAAACCCTGGTTCTTGAGCTACCAGGCAGGCACTTAGACTGGTGAGCTATCTCCCCAGCCCCTGTACTCTCTTTAAAGTAGTAATTAAAAAATGAGTAAAAGAGCCAGTGTCTTGGTGCATGCCTATAATCCCAACATGCCAGAGTTCAAGGTCAGCCTAAGTGAGTTAAAAGTCAGGCTGAACTACATAGTAAGATCCTGTCTCAAAACTAAAGAAGAAGAAGAAGAAGAAAAAGAAGAAGGAGGAGGAAGAGGAGGAGGAGGAGGAGGAAGACGAAGATGAAGACGAAGAGGAAGAGGAAGAGGAAGGGAAAAGACCATCCTTAGAAAACTCCTGGTTTATTAGTTTACCACGTAAATCTAATTATGAAAATATATTTCCTAGGGGCATACAGCCCCCAAAAAAACCCTGTACTTAGATTCCTACTCAATAAGTATCTAATTACAAATACTGAACCAGGGATAAAGCTCAGCAAATCCCATTCCTGATACAAAATAAGCACTAGAGTGACCATTGCCCTTGTTCCATTCTTATCTTGGGAAAAGTACTCCTTCTCTCTGGAATACATTTTTAATTCTCTCTTTTTTTTTCTTTATTTTCCTTCCCTTTCAGATCTGGCCGGTGTGATTTCTCTGTGCATGTACATAAAATGTAATATTCTATTATTTTCCAGCTACAAAACAGTAGAACTCTTTCACCAAACCAAAACCTAAAATCATCAGCTTTGCTCCTTAATTTGCCACAAGGCTCTTCTTGTTCTGATTTGATCTCTTGATAGCTGCTAATCTTCTGATGGAGGGGGGAAAATTAATTCGGCAAACGGCCCTCTGGTGCTGAGAAGCGTTTAGATGCTGAGCTTCATCTGTCAGAGGCGCCTGGCGGGCGCGACTCCCCTTCTTGGCACGCGCGCGCCCTGAACGCCATTCTGGTCTGCACCAGCCCGGGCGCACGCCCACGCCACCTCCTTCACTCACTGTGATCAAGTTAAAGTGTGTATCAAAAAAAAAAAAAAAAACCCTAAACGCTGCAGAGCCTCATAGGAAATTGAATCCATCTCTATTTCTGTGACTTCTGCTTGTGCTGTAAATTTTGTTTTTAATTGATGGACGCCATCCTGTGGGGACATTCGGTAATGTCGCGCCCGTGCCACCGCCTCCGGACGGCTCTTGTGCAGTGACAGTAGGTAGACGGGCATTTTCCCGTCGCTGGCCCTGCGGCTGAGCTCGGATGGACCCGGATGGCCCTGCCAAAGCCTGCAGTTTCCGCCAACAACGGTAGCCTAAATCACTTACTAAAAGGCTCCCGCAGGCTCAGCGAGGACGCTGGTTTTGTTTCCCAGGTGATTATGTTTTCTCTTACACGTATAAAACCTTGCTGAGTCTTTACAGATTTCTCCAGAAAAGCCCCCATGACTATTTTCTTTCCTTCAAAAAACAGAAAGACCATAACGCGTGGCGTTATGTCTCAGGGGGGTGAAAACTCAACTGTGTTTTATCACCAAGCGCGCTGGCCACCTCACTGAATGAATCAACCTGATTAGCTGTCGAGCGCGCCGCTGAGATCCCATGCGGAGCGGTCACCTTTACACTTAGCAGCGCAAGAAAATTGCAATTTCTAAATTAAAAAAAAAAAAAGGAAAGAAAGAAAAGCATTTAGTGGCTTGCTTTCAAATAGCAAACCCAGCCTTTGCCTTGCACGTTGCCCCACACAGGTTCAGGCTCCCGCAGCCTGGCGCCCGCGTTCTCTCCCCACTGTCCCCCACAGCGCAGGTGGATGCGAGCGGGTGTCCTCACCCCGGCGGCCCCCTCTGCGCCCCGAAACCCTCGTGCCTGCTGTTCCAGGGATGCCGCCTGAGGAAACGGCAGGCAGGGCGTGGCCCTCAGGAGCAGCCTTGTGTGCACAGCGGCGCTTATCCCGGGAGAGGTGAACTGTACATTGTGCCTTCATCTGGGTTTTATCTTCTGTCCTGCGGACCGGGACAGCAGTTAGGTGCCAGTTACCAAAAATGACAAGCATTTCCTCGTGCTAAAGAAATCCGGGCCCGTCCCCGGGGCGCGCTGAGACGGCGACTGAGACTAGGCTGAGGTGGCGCGCGCCTGTACTCCCAGCTCTAGGGAGGCTGTAAACAGGCGGATCACCATTAGTCCGATCTAGTAGTGAGCCCCTCAATGCCCTGTGGACCCTTCCCTAAAATACAGGAAATAAATAAACAAATAAAGTAATGTGGATAGCGGGCGGGGGTGTGTTTGCCTGGAGTCCCAGCTTTGGGAGGCTAAAACAGAAGAATCACTGCCAGGCTGGGGGTCGCATGGGGTCAAGGCCCACCTGGAGCACAAGGACAGAGAGCGCCTGTCTCAGAAAAAGTAACTTGTCCACTTTCCCCACTTCTACTACTAGCTCTTGAACTCACCCACTGAATCTATGGAGAAAACAAAAAAATCAATAGTGCCTTATTACACACGGAAGTACTTAGAAACTTAACTTTGAAAATATGTAGGAAACAAAAACACAGTCCCCACTGCATAGAAAATGCCTTTAAATTATTTAATTGTACTATAGAAAAATTATTGCGCTGATTGCAAAAACAGAAGACACCCATCTTATCAGCGCATCCAGATCACAGTAAAAAGAGGAAATAAACACCGGAGCAGCACCGGAGGAGTGGCGCCAGCACCAGCGCGGGCTCTCCGGCGACCGTCTAGGGCAGGCTGGGTGTTCGCGCGCAGCACTCGGAACACCCCTGGGCGGTGCCTGTTGGCTGGCTGCAGGTGAGGCTGTCCGGGTGCTGAAGGGTACTTAGCAGCATCCCTGCCTTGCTCACAAGTGGAACCACCAAAAATATTTTTTCCAAACACCCCCCAGGAAGGCAAAAGCAGCCTGCAGGGAGAACCGCTGGTTTGTCTGTTTGCTTATTTTATCTTTAGCTTATTAAGCCATCCTTGAGAGCTGGGAGTGACTCTTCTGGGCTCGGGCCCCTGACTGGTGCAGAGACCTGAGGAGCCTGCAGAAGGTGGCCGCCTCCGCAGCAGAGGCACGCCAAGGCTGAGACTGGCCTTGTCCCCTTCACAGTGCTGAAGGTCTCTGAATACCACAAAATGGAGACATTCCTGACTAGGACTAGAAGCAAACATCAACCCTGTTGACCAATGCAGAACACTTAATTCATACATGCTTCGAAACATGGGTGGAATAGTAGATCCTAAACGTGGAAGCTGCTCCAACACATCAGGCCTCAGACTGAGCAGCTCCAGGGACGCAGCAGGGACGAGCATGCCCTGTGCCCAGGTCACGGGGCCCCAGTCTCTGAGGCTCTCTCGTGCTTCATCTTCTAAGGGTTCAAGGTACCCATTTCCTTGTTTCAATGTTTTAAGTAGAAGGAGTTTAATTGCTGTTCAAGAAAAAAAATCTGTCTTGGTTATTTTTCTCTCATTGCTGGGACAAAATGCCCAAAACCCAAAATCAAGGAAGGAAAGGTTTATTTAGCTCACAGTTTGCCAAGCTTTCAGTCCATACTCGGCTGGCTTCAAGGCAGGCACACAGTAGAGGGCAACAGCAGTGGCAGCAGAACACAGCAAAAGAGCAAGAGCAACAGGGAGGAGCCGCAAGAGCAAGCCTCTCCCCATCCTTTACGCTGTGTGCAGGCTGCCTGCCCCACGGTGGATGTAGCGCTCACACCCATAATCCCAGCATGGACCATGCATTAGTCACAAAGTCCAGAAGCCTACCATGTCCCACCATGTGATTGCATGAGGCGTCAGGGAGACAGCTAGACACAAACCACAACAAAGTCCTTAAAGCCCAATAAGCTGGACCACAGAATTCAAGTGCGTGCTTGGACCTGTGACTGTGGCCGTGGAATGCATGCTGAGGGATTTGAGTCAACTGGACAGTTCCTATAGAAGGTAGGTAGAGTGAGTCAGTGAGAGATGAACAGAGCCAGAAGAAAAGCTGGTAATATTTGGGAGGAGGAAAGGCAAGAAAATAAGTTTTTGAAATACAACATTATTATCCATTACTGTGATTATATTTTTAACTTTTAAAATTATCATATACGGCAGGGGAGATAGCTCAGGGGTCTAAGCGCCTGCCTGGCAAGCACAAGGACCCGGGTTTGATCCCTGGTACCACATGCTGGGCCAGCCCTGGAAGCATGGGCACACCATGCCAGCCATAGAAACCTGGTGTGGTGGCACATGGCTGTAATCCCAGCACTGGGGAGGCCAAGACAGGAAGATCACTATGAGTACGAGCTATGTAGCAAGACCCTGTACCAAATACATAAATAAAACAATAAAAAAATCATGAAAATGCAACATATTTTGACATATGTAAGATAATTATAAGATTGGCATTTTAAAATAAATATCAATTTATTTTAATTTATTTTAATTAATTTACTAACAATGATATATCTATTTAAAATACATTATCGAGCTGACCCTGCCCCTAAGCGCACTAAGCCAGCCACTGAAACCGGGCATGGTGGCACACGCCTATAATCCCAGCCATGGGGAGCCTAAAAACAGGAGGATCACTACAAGTCCTAGCTGCATAGTGAGACTTTGTACAAAATACATAAATTTAAAATGATAAGTAAAATAAAATACATTATCATTCATAGTGTGCTATGGTTTGTTATGGTTTGTTAAGTTAGAAATGTAGATGATCATCTTCGAATTCTTCATTTAATTCTTTCTTCTTCTGTCTTTCTGAGCTCATGGCAAGTCTAAATTTGAGATTGGATCTGAATGATGCCTCAGGCCTAGGGACTCCCTGGACAGCCGGGACCACCACCACTGACGCTGGGTGCCACAGCAGTGGACTGGATTTTCACTCCATGTGCTGCTTGAGTTTTATCAGGAAGCTTTCGAAGACAATCACAACATTCGAAGAAAGGCTCACAGTCCAACAATCAAATGAAATATAAACAGCCCTGCCCCAGTGTACTCAGCAAAGCAAACTCCCTGTTAGGAAGAATTATTTAACAGACAATTTTCATGAAGGAGAGCACACACCGCAGGAAAGAGCTTTAGAGCTTGGGAAAAGGCGAAAGTTAAGCTGAGCTCCCTGGAGGACTGCTGATGTGGCTTATTTTAAATATGCTAAAATGTTAGGGTATTATCTTTCTAATAAGATGAGATCAAAGAAGAGTCAACAAACAGAAGTAAGAAAATAGAAGCTGCTTCGGAGTTCAAAAGTTCAATAGCTGCCTTCAGCTGCCTTCTGACTCCTACAAGGGTAGTGGGAGTGCTCCAGAGTTCCTGTGCAACTGGTAGAGGTGCCAGCGAGGATTTCTTTGATATTGCTAAGTACAAAGGCACCCTCCAGCTTGCACGTGGCGGAGTTCCAAGAGCTCAGGGGGAGCTATTTATTTAGGACTCGGTTTGCATTTTCCCTAGAGACGAAAGTGCCAAAGTGACTGCAGTGAAATTCTGGTTTAAGAATCCTTTGAAACGTAATGCCATGCTGCAATCCTCTGTGAGAAGATACATCCTGAGTCACCGTCTGCAACTGCAGGGTCATGTTTCCCTTTAAAGTAGGAATACTCCACTTTCAAGCCCGTGGACCAGAGGTCTGACCTCCAAAAAAAAAGGAGAATAAAATAAGGGAATAAGGGCCTTTCTACTCTTACAGATACAAGATGGTTAATGAGTTTTCCAAAATTTTCAGGCCCCCTGTAAGAAGTAGATTAAGGCAGCAGAGACCATAAATTAAGAAGTTTTCTTCCTTTTGCTGGGTTTGAAGAGATTTACATGCATTTGATATTGCCTGGTTCAGAACTGAAATGAAAGTGTCAACTTGAATAATTGATGCAAGTACAAATAGACACAATTAGGGCCAGCCAAGTAGCTAAGTGGATTAAAGCACCTGCAAGCAGGCACAGGAGCTGGGGGTTCAATCCTCAGGCCTGCCATACTGGCCCCGCCTCCGGGGCACACTGAGATAGGGATTGAGACTAGGTGTGGTGGCGTGCACCTGTAATCCCAGCTCTTGGGAGACTGTAAACAGGCGGATCGCTACAAGTCCAATCTAGTAGTGAGACCTTGAACACCCTGTAGACCCTTCTCTAAAAAAAGAAATAGACACAGTTAAGTGAGGCCAGAACTTGCGATGCTAATCATGAGAGGAGGCGATAAGATTAGGACTGGAAAGCAATCCCAGCTGAGGCAAGAAGGGACACTCAAGGCAAAGACGGTCACATTTCACAATGGGAAGGAAGGTGACTAGAAAAAGGTTGTTTTACAGACAAAGAAAAGATGACTAAAGAAAAAGTCCTGATTTCTTTTTCTAAAATCAGAAGCGTATTTGGCAAG
The DNA here is from genome assembly GCA_002564305.1 of Octomys mimax. Taxonomy (NCBI): domain Eukaryota; kingdom Metazoa; phylum Chordata; class Mammalia; order Rodentia; family Octodontidae; genus Octomys; species Octomys mimax. The sequence continues at coordinate 13,139 of NDGM011071282.1, forward strand.
CATTGTATGAATTTCAGAATTTTCAGGACAATGAGAACAATGTAAAGACCTCACTTGACTTCCAGCCCTCAGACCAGAAGCAAGGACGCCTGAGCTACAGGAGCACTGAGGATGTTGCCCACACAACAGCCTGCCAACCCAGGGTTTTAACTGCTCGTAAAACCTGGATTTTGATGTTTTAGGGGACACAGTTGTGTATGTACCACTGAATTATCTATACCAGTCATTTCACATTAATAAGCATTGGTGGTATTTTCTCAGAGAAATGTCACTACAATAGCACTGTATTAAATAAATTATCAAAAATACAAGAAAAAATACGCTTGCCAGGATTAAGAATCCTTGAAACCAATCTGCTGGGAAAATCTTGTAAGAGAAGGTATAAAGCACACGCCATTCATCTGGGGCAGTCTTCCCCACGCTAAAAGTGCCTCACAAAACTGAATGCATGTGATTATTTTGAGTTTGAAAACTCTTGGAGAATTTCTTCATCATGAGACAGTCAACTACATTCTGAGTTTTTCTGTAATAGATGAAATATTTATCAAGATCAACTGAACTTCCTTCAGTCAACAAGAAGAGGTAGATTAGAGTAGTGGTGGTATACCTACAACATCGCTACCATGGAAAGCTCTCGAAGGTTCCCCATGACTGGGAACCTTAGAGTGTAGAGTGGGAGAGGGACAACATACCTACTCTAGTACTGGTTGGGAACCACCACATGGCTCTGGAATAGGCTTCATCCTTATCATTTTCATCACTGTAATCTGCTTGTCATTACTTGGAGAAAAGCAAGACAGCACATCAGTGTAGCATCTTGCAGGAAGAATTAAAAGTGCTAGTAAAGCCTGTTCTGTTGTTGGGCCTGTTTTATTATGATTTGTTTAAGTCCTGTGCTACCCACAGTATAGACACCCAATTACTCAGTGCTGCTAACTACTTATCCATAGAAGGAAAGAACCACGTTGGGTAGGTGGGAGGGCACGCCTTGTGGTTGGAGGACTGCTGCACTGTGGGCGGCTGACAGCAAAAAGTACAGTCAGTCAGAAATCCAACAGTGACATGGGTGTTTTGTAGTTTAAATTATGCTCGGGACTTCATATGCTTGTGTTATAGACACTAGCTCATTGGTCTTGAAAAATGTACTATTTGAAATAAAAAGCACAATTGTTGCAAATTTCTGTTACAATTTTTTATAAGCAATGAGTTTATAAGAATTCAAGTACTAACAAGCATACACTGACAAGTATATTTCTAATATTTAAAAATTGTTTGTTAATTGTTTGAGATGATGGAACTCTACATGGAATTAAAATTCTACTCATGGTGTTTCAAAAAAGTACCTCGAGATCTGACTAAGTGATTAGCATTGTGTCCTTGGAGAGGTCGTGTAACCTAAACTACTTCCTCATAAATTTACTGAGCTTGACCTCAATTTCCACCATATCTGCTGCATGGCAAGCTCTTCCCAAGTACAGAGTTTGTAATCAGAAATCTTCCAGTTTGAAACCTGGCTCCATGGCCTAGCTTTGTAAGGGTGAGTGCACTGTTTGACATTTTGGGCCTTTGTTTCTATATATTTAAATAATATCTATTTAATTCAATTGTTTTTTAAAAATAAACAAAATAATTAATACAAAATATTTAGCCTAGTGCCTAGATCATATTATACATTCAAAAATAAATATTAAGGACTAATACTAGCAGATATGGCTCTAACCTTGTGCTTCTTTATCAGCCTTTCCTTACAACGTTAAGATGCTGTAGGTTCTATTACTGATCAGGGTTCTGCCTAATCATCTTGTGATGTCACTTAGATTGTAACAAATTCAGTAATATTTTGCTTGTTTCAGTCCCTCTTAACTCTCCCATTTTCTCAAAGGGGCGAGTCACTCTGGACAGAAAGTTAAAGCCAATATTCAAAACCACAGAAAGGGTGACCCAAGGTTGTCATGAAATCACAGCTGGTATGAATCACAAAGCTTTATCTATTCTTCTAAATTACCGGCATCTAGTAACACCATTGGTCCAGGCTACATCTTGCCAACTTCAGTAATATTTCAAAGGTTGATTTAGATTTGGGCTCCCCAAGTACACATCACTCTTCCAGTCTTAATGATATTCCCAACACAAGGCCAAGAGCCACTGTCCTTAAAAGTTAAAGCTATAAACAAATAGTGACACCCTGCAAATTTTAAATGGGGAAGAAATTATCCACACACAAAAAAGCGTTTTAAAATATTTCACCAAATAACCTGGCCAAGTATTTCTTGATGAGGTTTGAGTTTTGGCATTTGGAAACAAGTTCGAAGTGGCCTGAAACATCTCTAAGTGAGTGTGTCATGTCCAGCTTCAACATTCCCAGGCAAACGTCCAATGCAATTCAGAAGAAAACAAATGGAAACAGCTATAAAGGCATATAGCCAACCCTCACATTAGAAGGTGAGAAAAAGATTTCATTCCATGACTAAGTAGGGGATAGCAATGAAAATTATAATTCATGAAAAAGAAACCTGAGTATGGCAGATATAGGTTCCAAAGATACAACCCATCCAAGGTGAACTTAACAATGGTTCATTAACACTCCTTCACGAAAGATGAGACCTTTTCCCCATCCCTTTGAATATAATTCTCCTTAGCTGTGTCTTTTCAACAAATAAGGCATGGAGGAAAAGTCACTGTGTGACTTCCATGGCTAGGTTAGAAAAGTTCATACCCTTTCCACGTGGTCGTTTGTCTCTCAGTTTTAGCCTTGGAACTCAGCCACCATCCTGTGAGGTGCCCAAGCCACACAGAGAGGACACTAGCTGGAGTCCTGGCCAACAGTCTCAGCTAGGTTGGAGCCAGCAGCTAACACCCACCACTCCATGTAAGCAAGCCAGTCTGCTGATAAGTCCCGATCTCATTCTCTGAGGGGTCCTACTGGTGCCGCCTGGAGCACAGACGGGCCACCCTTACTTCATCCGTATTGCAGATTTCTATGCAAAATAAATTTTGTTTTAAATTACTAAATATTAAGGTGGTCATTACACACCAATAGATAACCAGAGAAACCTGATAGACGGACATTTGGTCACATAAATGAGGGTGTCCTACTGTTCTTAAGTTAGAATCAAAAGCATTCTATCCTCACTACCATTCCTATTGTTCAGAAAAGTAAATCCAACTATAAAATTGCTCAGCATCCGTCCAGAGGCAGAGTTGCTATTTTGAGAGTTTATCGTAACACTGCAACAAAAACAATTCAATAGCACTCACTAATATTTACTCAGCAATCATCATCCAGCAAGGTGTTGTTTTGTCTGCAATTGCTCCTTTAGTACCTCCCATAAGAACTATGAGAACTTCAGAAAAGTTAAGAAACATATCCATAAATCCTCAGCTATAAACAAAGGAGCACTGTTTAAAATCAGTGTTGTAGATTGGGCGTGGTGGTGCGTGCCTGTAATCCCAAAGTTTGGGAGACTGAAAAACAGAAAGGATCACTACGAGTCCAATCTGTGTGGTGAGACCCTCTAGACCCTGTACTAAATACATAAAAAAAATTAAATTAAATAAAGTCAGTGTTCTCAGCCACATAAAAATGTAAAGTTATCCCCATGAATTTTCGTGTCATAGAGGAAGTACAACTATACTGGGAGGTCTTTATAAAATGATGACCAAGAAAATATGACAAAATAAAGTAATACGTCAAAATTTATGTTATGTGGTCACAACCATACTCAGAGGACCAAAGTAAAATGCACTCAGAATAAAATGAATAAATTTAAATGCTTTCACTACAACAAACCACCATAGAATAAATAAACCAAACATTTAAGTCAGTAAGTTATGAAATCAATATTAGGAAACCAGAATGGATTATCATACTGATTAATCATAAATCAAACACATGAGAAAGGTAAAAAGATTTTTAAAATATGAAATAAGTCCAAGAGAGCTGTCTCTATGAAAAAATTAAAGTTGTAAGCACAGGATGTACTAGTCAAGGTAAGACGACTGCCAGGGGTAAAAGCAACAAATGTTCAATCCCAATTCAGTAAAAGCCTTCCAACCACTTATGTTCTCTGATAAAACTGCAGTTCAGCTGGGAGGCCTTGCTTCTCAAATGTGGCTCCTTCCTTTATAGGACACCACCGATTAAACACATCAACTCCAATGACTTCCTGAAATAAGCAAAGAGTCAGTGATGGCCCATAGGTAATTCTATGGGCTGGACCTAGAAGCTGTACGAGTACGCAATGCTTCTGCCCGGCTTGGCTAGGAAATGCAGCCCATCGCTATGGCCCAGAGAACAAGAGATGGCATGGGGAGCGCACCATTACCTCCACTCCTCCTCCTTTCTGGGAGAATTCCATCTACTTTCTTCTATACAGAGCACAAACATCCACTCAGAATAATGGATGCACACAAAAGGAGAACTCACCGCACTCAGCTGAAAACTCAAGAACTCTTGATGGTGCAAAGTAATTTTCAGATCGCCTCATACTATTTCTCATGACTAACGAGCTAAATGGAGAAATGTTCTATCTCTCTCTAACACAGACCACGTAGCGGTGGAGCCTGGACAGTAGACCTGCGACTTGCATTCCCGTTCAAAAGCAGAAGAGCAGAAATCAGGACGAAGTCTGTGGTCCCCAGAAATTCTGAAATCTCATGAGGTGAGTCTTGTAAACCTGATTTGTTCTTTGAAAGAACATTATTTAATCATCATTCCTCTTGTGCCTAATTTTTTTTCAGCTAAACAAGGTGGTTCTTCCCTGCCCAAAACCTTCATAACCACTTAAAATTAATTTTGAAAATTATGGACTCTCCAGAGGTGAAAAAGCTTTGGGAATCTACCTTCTGCTCATTAAAGACTTAAGTTCTAACAGTTGCTTAGAGATTAGTCAAAGAATTTTGTGCCTGGCTTATTATTATTATTATTTTATTTATTTATTTATTTATTTATTTATGGAACCGGGGATTGAACTCAGGCCTTTGTTCTTGCCAGGCAAGCACTTATTCCACTGAGCTATCTCCCCGGCCCCTATTTTTCTCAAGCTTCTACATTGTTTGCAGCCAATTAGTATGATATGTATGTAGCAAACATAACTAAGGCCTTCTCACAATCATGCTTTTTAAATCTGATGTCATCCTCACAACAGAGTGCTCCAAATTTAATGACAGCTTTGGCTCAGGAATCAGGCTGAGCTGGGAAAGCTGCTTTTTGAAATATCAAAATATTATTGAACTTCTTGTGATACTTTAGTGATATTAAAGTATTATTTTAAAATATACAAATTTGCTCAAATTTTTTCTAATCATATTTCTCTTATTTCCTATTATATCAGAGAGCAAGGAATGCTCAGCCATTCAGCTACTCAATTTTCTGGTCTCTGTTTCCATTCATCTCTTCCCGGTGGTCACCTGCAACCCCAAACTGCCAACAGTCACAGTTTCGTTCCTTGAATTTCTTCCCTCCAGATTGGACAGAGGAGAAGTCACACGCTCTTGCTCCCAAAGTGGCTAGCTGTGGTTTTGTCACACGCGCTATCAGTACATCATACAAATTGCATATTTCCATGCTCCAGTGTCCTTTTTCTGCAACATTTCCACCCAAGCACTAAGCCACTGTCCTGTGATTTTATAGCTTTATTATGGTCAGAGACAAATTCTGGAGAAAAAAAATTGGATTAGCTGCTTTATAAAAAGAGAGTCAAAGTTCCAGAGATTTAACATACCCAGTTTCAGTGTAGGCTGAAATAAGGCGACTCCGTAAATTAGCTGAGCTCACTTCACCACGTGTTTCTACCATCATTCAGTAAGGGGAGACAAAAAGAAACACAGGCTAATGGGGGTGGCAATGAGCTCCTAAAATATAAACCTCGCTGTTAACTGCCTCATGCTAAGAGTGAACATTATTTTTGTTTCAACTCCGTCAACTGGATCTAACTTCACTGTCGCACCTGGACCAGAACACCTGGGAAATAATAGCTGAGTCGTGGCTTTAGGTAGAGGAAATACGGTATTTGGTAATTTCAAACCAGTATCCCCACACCCTTGGAATTGAGCACAAACATCTGTAATAGTAAATTCTTAAGAGTTTATGACCTAGACAGGAAGGAAAGGGACGGCCTTCCCTTGTAGCTCTAGTCCCAAAAGATTAAAAATTGGGGCTGGGGAGATGGCTCAGTAGGATAAGCGCTTGACCTGCAAACGCAAGGATCTGAGTT
>NDGM011071296.1:0-10188 GCA_002564305.1 Octomys mimax
TTGCTAAGCTTGTTCTAAGTAGGTGCTTTAGACCACTGAGCCATCTCACCAGCCCTGGACTAGATCTTTGAAACAAACACTTTAACTTGAACCTTTCTTCCAGGCTCATATTTAAAACAAAATCATTCCTGTTGCAAGGAACCAGGCCCTGGGCACTCTCTGCAGGGAGCCTTGCAGACGGTGAAGTGCAAGTCACACCTTCATAGATGTTCTAGGCCTTTTCTCATGACACACTTGCACCTTGAGAAAGAAGAGGAAGCCCAGACTTCTGTTATGGTGGGGAGTTTGTCACATGAGGGTCTTCCTAGCTCAGTGGCTCTTTTGATATTTCACGAATTCTTTTTTGAAATTTAATGTCTAGAGTAGTTCTACATCCTAGAACTTCCTAGTTCTATATCCTAGAATATTCTTCACTGTTCTTGTCCATAGTCAAGTAGAATTTTTACATGAAACTGGATCAGGACTTTGATCATCTAAAATTCCATCCATTCCCTGCTGTAGAATGAAGGCATCCTGGAGCTATTTTTCTAATTCCAGTTTTGCTTATACTAGTTCCGTTCCGGTTTTGCTTATAGTAGTCCCCGTGCCTATTAGGTATACCAGCAAGACAGATGAGGCTTGGAGCAGGGGCTGATCTCTATACAGTGATGGTACCATGGACCTTTCTTTTTCTGTGTATGTGTGATACTATGGATTGAACCCAGGGCCTTCACACTAAACTATCTTCAGCCTTTAAAAAAAATTTGTTTTTTCTTTTGCAGTGAGAATCAAACTCAGGACCTTGCACTTGTGGTTGAGGCTCAACTTGTTGTTGAGCCATATCCCCAGCCCTTTTAAAAAATGTTTAGACTATGTCTCGCCAAGTTTTCAGGCTGGGATGAAACTTGTGTTTGTCCTGCCTCAGCCTCTGGAGTGTTGCAATTACATGCATGTACCACAATGTCCAGCTGTGGTCTATCTTAAGGCATGTACTGATGGCTTTGAGTCTTGTGTGCTGAACAGAAGTTGGTCTTGGTGGCAGACATGGGCAGGAAGAACCCGCAGTCCCCTTTCCTAAAAGCTGCAACAGCTGATGTGTTTTCATGTTTGGAAAATCCTCAACACACCTCTTATTCCTTGGAGCTTGTTGGTATGGGACTATGGGGTTGCTGTAGGTATGAGACTGAGTGGCAGGAATCTTCTCTCTCTGCAGACTGAGGCCTAGAGGGTGGGAGGGGTGTCCTGAGTTGGTGGAGGTGGCATTCTGGTACTTATGTTCCCATACATTTCACTTTTCTGTCTCCTGTCTCCCTTGCACCTAGTGTGACATACAGCTTCTGGGATGACCTGCTACTGCATGTACACTGGGAGGCCAGGGCAGTCTCTGTGTGGTGGTGATGGTCACTTGTGTCCCCAGGATGCTGAAGACAAGTTCCAGAGCTGGGCTTTTTGTTAACATGAGGGTCTCTATGCTTGCAGGCTTACCAGCACCTGTCTCTTGGTTACCCTCACTGTGCAGCCTGAGCCAGAGTGACAGAGAGCCTGTGTCTGCTCCCTTTCTCCCCTGCTATGACACTTGGCTCTTTTGTGCACCAAGCTGTCCAAGCACCAAGCTGTTCACTTGACTCACGCCTCACTGTGACACATCCTTTTTTGTAGCAGTGTCTCTCTTTCCTCATGCCTGCCCAACTTGCAATCTGCCCCTGTTAGTAGGCTACCAACTCCCTCTGCTGTCCACCTTTGGATACACCCACAACCTCCAGTGATACTGCATGGGTGTGTTTGAGTGTGGGGACAGCAGGAGCAGAGGGGGTGCTGCCCTGTCCCTGTCAGAACTGTTGGGTTTGGAAATATCTGTGCCTCCTGGTCTTGTGGTAGGAGCTGTCCTGCCGAAAGGGGGGCCCTTCTGCAGCATAGCATGGTGGCTCTGGAAGATGGGTCTTCCAGGCTGTGTATAGCAGCAGGCGAGCTCCCCAGCAGTCTCAGGTCCTTGTGGGCCTGTGTTAGGTAACTCATCCTTCTTTCCTAGGGCAGACAAGAAGAGAATGATGTGGTGGAAAAGCTGAACCTTTTCTTGGATTTGCTTCAGGCCTATAAAGTGAGTCTGGGTTGCCCCATAGGCAGGGGCAGAGTTTTTGAGAGTGCCATTCCAGAGTGTGATTCCAAGAACCATGAGGGAAGTGCAGGGCTAGAGCCATTTTGGGAGGATGGGTCTTTCACGGTCTGCTGATATCTCCACATAGCTGGCCCGAGCCCCTGCAGGCTTCCCCTTGCTGAATGTGGGAAGGGCTTTGCGCTGGGCATGAGCTGTGTGTGTGTGTGTGTGTATGTGTGTGTGTGTGTATCAGGGTTCTCCTTCAGAATCTGGTGGCCTGGCCCAGCAGGAAGGGAGTTGATCCAGGAGCAGGTGGAGTTTCCAGGAGGTTGCCCTCAGCTTAGGGCAGGGGAAGCCTTCTGAACAGAGCATCTGTGACAGGATGAATCATGACAGCTGGTCCATGGAGCCAGGACTCCTTCCCACTGAGGGACTCCTTTCCATTGTAGTGTTCAAGGAGAACCAGCCTGGTACTTATGGAGAACATTCTAAAAAATACCCCATTCTGCTACTTCTAAAAGAGATGGTAGCACATGGCTTCTACAGCCTGGCGCCAATACCCTTGAGGTTTCTGATTGTGGTTGTTTAGGATCCTACCCTTTGATGCCAGTGAGTCTGATACCAGTGAGTCTTCTTTTCAGGGCTGCCCAGACTTCTGCTGACCAGGTACCTATTCTGTGGAACTGGGGAGCATTTGCATTCCAGACCACTGAGGTCTGGAACTGTCCTGGGCTCTGAACTCCACTCCTCTTCTAACATAGACTTATTGTACACAGGATTTTGCTTTGGGGCCTGGGGTTCTGTACTGTGTGTCCCCACACAAACTAGCATGTGTCACAGATCTGAGCAGGGCCTGGTCCTGAATCAGTCTGCTCCTGTTGTTTCCTGAGTGAGGATGAGTAAAGTATATATAGCCATGTCTTGGCCTTCTTCCTCTCCTCCAGTAGAGCTTGGTGCTTTCTCATGTGGAAGGTGGGAGATCTTAAAATTGGTGCTGGTGCTGTGGGAAGGGCTCCAGATTCTTTGGTTCGGCTCCTTCTGGGTAGGTGCAGGGGCAAGTGCATGTTCCTCTCTGCAGGACCTGTGTGAGCGGCATGAGAAGGGAGTGTTACACAAGCACCAGCGCGCTCTGCACAAGTATGGGCTGATGAAGAGGCAGATGATGAGTGCTGCCGTGCAGAACTGTGAGCCTGAGTCTGTGGAGCAGCTTGAGTCCCGCATTGTGGAGGTAGGGATGGGAGGGGGTGGGGCCCCAAGGACGTGCTTGCCTCCTGTTCACTGTGCCATGGCCCTGGCCCTGGCCCTTGATTTCCTGCAGTTTTGCTGTAGTGGCTACACAAAGACAGCTAAGCCTGGGTTGAGGCAGGGATGCATATAGGCTTTGGGGCTCCTCTTTTCAGCATCTGCTGGGCCAGGAACACAGGGATTCTTTTGCTTGCAGCAGGAGAATGTGATCCAGACCATGGAGCTTCGCAACTACTTCTCCCTGTACTGCCTGCATCAGGAGACACAGCTGGTCCACGTGTACCTTCCCCTCACCTCCCATATCCTTGGGGCCTTTGTGAACTCACAGATCCAGGGGCACAAGGAGGTAAGGCCCACCCTGCCCCTGCCCGCCTGTGCCAGTGCCCTCCTGTTGCCATCTGCCCTTCCCCAGTCCTGCAGCCCTGACCGCCAGAGATCTTGGAAAGTTATGTATGTATGTATGTATGTATGTCAGTCAGTCAGTCAGTCAGTCAGTCAGTCAGTCAGTCAGTGGAGCTGGGGCCTGAGTGGAGCTTAAAGCATAGTTCTTGTTCAGATCCTCTGGTCTCATGTGACCAGAATGATAATTTCTATTTCTTCTTTTTCTTCTTCTCCTTCGCCTTTATTTGGTACAGGGTCTCACTATACAGCTTGGACTCATAGTGATCCTTCTGTTGTAGCCTCCCCAGTGCTGGGATTACAGGTGTGCACCACCACACTGGTCTCAGTGGTTGGCTCAGCATGTCCTGGGGCTGAGGGGCCAATGCGGCCTGTGGTGCTAGAGATCGAACCCCAGTTCTTGTGCTTGCCTAAGCAGGTGCTTAGTCCACTGTGCTATTGTGCTGGCCCTGATAACTACTTTTGAAATTGTTCTTATGGTTCTTGGTGGGAGGAGCAGAGAGAGTCCAGAAAGGATAGTTTATTACCTTCCAGGGGGACTGGAGAACTCAGGAGCATTTATTTGAGAGGAAGGATGCTGAGAATCAGGTTTCATGGTAGGAGTACAATCAACTGGCTACATTTCTGGAGCCGGCCAAATAGCTCAGTGGATCACCTGGCCTGCTATGCCGTGCCAGCCCTGCCCCTGAGGTGTGCTGAGATGGCGATTGAGACTGGGCAATTAATACTGGGCATGGTGGCATGTGCCCATAATCCCAGCACTTGGGAGGCTGTAAACAGGATCACTACCAGTCCGATCTATGCAGTGAGACCCTGTATAGCCTGTACACCCTATCCTAAATAAGAAACAAACAAAACAAACTGGCTACATTTCTAGAAACCTGCACTCAGCTTCCTCTGGTCTTAGAGAAGTGATGCTGTGAATGGTCCTGAGAAACCCTGGGTTTGAGTGACCTAGAGCTGATGACTCCAGGTTACATCTCTGGTTGTTTGCTCATTCCTCTCAGCATGTGTCTGTCCATTTCCAGTCAGCCTAGAATACTTGTGAACTCGGGCAACACTTAAAAAATGATTGATAGTCAAGCATGGTGGCACTTTCTTGTAATCCTAGCACTCTGAGAGGCTGAGGCAGGAACACAGTGAAGTTCAAGCCTAACATGGGCAATTTAGACCCTCTTTCAAAATAAAAACATAACAGCTGGGAATGTAACTCATTGTTGATGCCCGAGGTTCAATCTCCAGTACTGCCAAAAAACTTTTTTTTTTTTTCCATTTTGTTCCTCTTTCCTGGCCCTGGTATAATCCCCATGGCTCCTCTTTCTAATGTTTCTTGGGTGGCTGTCTTTCTTTCTTAGTGATCAGAAAAGCCTTTTAACACTGGGAGCATGGACACTTCTAAAAAGATACATCTCTGTGTGGCCACTCTAGCCATTTGAAGCAGGGGAGGAGGCCAGGCTCAGAGTTCACTTCATTCTCAAGTCCCTTCTACATGAGTATTGCAGTTTCTCCTGACCTCTGCAGTTCAGTTTTCTTATGGAAAAATGGCAAAAAGTATGGCTCTGCCAGTTTCCTGAGGTTGGCCTGGACATCTGTGACTGGTGCTGAGCACAAGCAGATTCTAGTGTCCCTGTCACTCAGGATACAGAGAATAAGACAGTGAGTAGGGTGCTGGCCTCTCTTGCCTTGATCAAGGCTTGTTCAGAGCCTGGGGGAGATCAGGGGACAATAAATCACATGAACTCAGATCTGGAGGTCACCAAACCGGTCAGGAGTAATTAGGATCGGCCAGTTAGCTGCCAGCCTAGCCCTGATGAAGAGTGCAGAACTGCCTGAGGGCATCTGTGCCAGGTGTGGATAGTTGCACAACCTACCTCAGTGGGAAAGGGGCTCAGGGAATTGTACTCAGAGCACGGTGGGCCATCTTTCAAGGGAGGAGTCACCTCAGCCTGAGGCAGAAGTTCCCATGCTGCTGGAGTTCTCTGTGTTCATGGTGCCTAGTTTTCACAGCACCTGCTAAGCCAAAGGACATTTTTACATTCTGTCACTAACTGTCTCCAAATGTCAGAGCTTCCATGTATTATAAGCAGTATACTATCCATGGTGAAATACACCATGATACCCTTTAGGTTTGCTGGTTGTGGGGGTGACTTCAGGCACAGTTTGGGAAATGCAGGCCCCACTGGAGGCACAGCAACAGACTAGAGTGGGAGCTGTGTTAGCTTTCCTGCCCCTGGACGAAATACCTGACATCTATATCTTAAATGAGGTTTAATTTGTTCACAATTTCTGTGCATGAAACTTCATGACAGGAGGTGGCAGAGGAAAGCTGCTTAGTTCACAGAGGCCGGGAGATAGGTGAGAGCCCTAGCACCAGAGAGGAAGGGGCCAGGGACCAGACTAGACTGAGGCCACCCAGCTGCACCCAGTAGTATGCTCCACCAGTCACAGGGCAGATCCTTAACCATCATGGAAGGAGGTATCAGTGAAGGACTGTGTGACTGGTAGCAGGAGGGCTGCATTCCAGCCAGGCATGTTGTCATGAATGGAACATGTCTCTTCATGGCCAGCGTTTCACTAATCCTGTCTCCCAGTACTTGTCATACAAGCCTTTACATCACACCTGGGTCTCTACCCCAGCTTATGGCCAGGCCTCAATGCCCACCATGTTTAAATGTGAAAATACCTGGTAGGTTGTTAGGTCCTCTGTCCTGTCCTGTCTTGTTAAGTTGGTGGATGTGGCCTTGAGCTTGACCTGCTGGGCCAGGCAGAGGGCTAGTTGTGAAGCTGTGGGACACATTGCTGGGAGTGTTCCCCACTTCTTTCCTTTGAATCCAGAGTTGCTCTACTACTCAGCTCTACTCCTAGTGTTATTTGTTTTTTTTAAACTTCAGACAGTCTAATTTGCTCAGGTGAGATTCAACTGTGATCCTTCTGCCTCAGCCTCCCTCAGTGCTGGCAGTCAAATTTCTTAAAATTCCGTATTGGATCAGGTGATGGCCCTTTGGTCCTACATGTGGGACTGGACAAGTTACCTGTGACCCTGGGAGGATGGCCCCCACTGAAGAATGGGATGGGCTGATATATGCTCACTCTCAGGAGCTGTGGTCATGGCCTATAGCAGGGTGGGAAGGTGACTCACTGTGGGCCCTCTGCTGGTCTCCACACCTGGAGCACAAATGTCCCATATAGTCCCTTTCTCACTGGGGGCCTTTCTCTCCTGCAGATGAGCAAGGTGTGGAATGATCTGAAGCCGAAGCTCAGCTGTCTCTTTGCTGGACCCCACAATGCACTGACTCCACCACGGTCCCCTGCAGAGGACAGCCTATGTTCCCACTAGTTCCCAAGGCCACAGCAGAGCTCCCTGTGACTCACTAAAACCTCTTTCCAAATAGTGTGTCCCTGGCTGATTCCCTTCGGATGGCGGCTGCTGCCCTATGGTACCTGGAGGGGCTGAAGCAGAGAAGCGCATATTGTTCAGGTCCTTGGGGACACAGCCAGCTATGTCTACCCCATTCCTGGGTGGGAGGCTGCACCCCTGACCAGCTCTGTACCTATAGACCCTGTAGACCCCCCAGGGGAGAAGTTGGGGTTCTCTAGGATGGTTTTCTCTAGCTGGCTAGAGTTGGGGGACAAGGATTGTTCCTGCACTGCAGGTCATGCCTTCAGGTGTGCACAGCAGCCCCTGCCTCCCCACCATACCCAAACAGTCCAGAGGTGTTCATCTGGAGCAGGGGTCAGCCAAGTAGAGGAAAGGGCAGGCAGGGCTGTCCTGTGGGCAGGTAGCCATCAGGCGAGGAGACAGCCAGTCTCTGATGGGCAAAGTTCAGGCTGTGGACGAGGGCCCCAGACACAGGCGGCTGGGCCACTGCTATGTGCACCAGAATGGAAGGCAAGGCAGGAAGGCGAGCTAATGCAAAAAGTCCCTGTGAGCGTCCAGGGGACATGCTCCAGTAAACGTCTGCAGAGCCTGGGCTGGGGCTTGCAGCCAGGCCAGGTATCCTGAGCTCCCCTCTGCACGCATGCAAGATCCTGAGGGTCCATGTCTTGAGTGCGATAGGTGTAAAGATCTCTGGGGTGATGGTAAGGAGGCACCTCCTGTCTATCAGAGGCTGGAAGCTATTCCTTTACAACTCTTGGTGGCAACTATTCAAGGCCAGGCTGTGGGGCACTGAGGTTTGTGAGGTGGGCCAGGGGGCAAATGGGATGCAGGGGGCAGGTGCAGCATAGGAAGAATGCTGGCTGGGCTTCAGGGGGGCAGCATCAGTGGAGTAGAGCCTTTGAAACCATTTTCCTTTTTTGGAGACTATAGAGCCCTCCTGCCTGCTTGCCCAGGGCAGGGCATTTCAGGCTGAGTAGAACTGGCCACCTGTTCTGTGGGGTCAGGTCTAGGTGATGGCTATGTTCATCCCTCCTATAATGGACACACAGGGTTTTTGTTGGGCCTCAGGTGTTGTCAACCCTCGTCCTCAATGGCCAGGGAAACTTAGAAGAGGCTCACAGCATTACTAGTTTTTCCCATCCCATGATTCCTGCCTACTGTGCATTGCCTTTCCCAGGGTAGACGGAGGCCTGGCTGGTTCTGAATCTTGTCCTCACACTGACAGGCCAGAGTGAGTCAGGGCCGCCTTGATCAGGCAGATAGCTGTATGGGACCCACTGGGAGGATGTGGTGGCTATAATTTAATACTGCTCCTATGAGGATGGGCAGATTCTGCCTGTGCCTTCCTGCTACCAGGCTGGCCAGAAGGCAGACTGGCCCCCTGTGGTTCAAGGTGGCTCTTGCCCCGGACCTTCCTCTGCCATGTGGCCTTGAGTTGCTGTCCAAACTGTTCCTGGAGCCCTGACTCTTAATGCCTTCTGTGCTGCTGCTAGGAAGAGGCCCTGGGGTCAGGAGCATGCATCTCCAGGCAGTGGAGGAATTCCAAAAGACATTCCCAGAATATGCATATGTGAATGTGTGTGTGTGTAGGCCCTGGGGCCAGGATGTACTTGTGTGTGTGTGTGTGTGGTGCTGGGGAGTGAATCAGGGAGAGAATACGCTAAGCAATGCTTTACCACTGATTTACTCCCCCAGCCGATCTTTCAGAATTTTACTTTGAGGGAAGATCTTGCTAAATAATCAGACTGGCCTTGAACTTTCTGCCTCAGCCTCCTGAATGGCTGGAATTACATGTGTATACCATGGCTGGCCAAAACAAACTTTATTGTCTAAAGAACTGGCAGAGAACTGGGGGTGAGGGAGTGATAAGATTGTGTACCTGGTGGCCCCTCATAGCAGTGTGCCAGGGAGAAGGCAGAAGCAGAGGGGGAGGGTAGTGTGCATGCCCTGCAGTGACTCCCGTGCCCCAGGAGTGGGTATGGGAGTTTGCTCCCTTATTGCCTACCCTGTCCCATCCCTAGTGCTTCAGGCAGGGACCTGCAAGAACTGTGGGCTGCTAGTGCAGCAGCACCCTACGCCTGGGCTGGCAGTGTCTGTTCAGCTTTGACCCTAGGCAGGAAACCTCCTAGTTCCAGAGTGAAGGTCCCATGGTGGTAGGGGACCAGGGATCCCCACTCCTTGTATTGCTGTCGAGCTTATGGCCACACCTGGCTTGATAGATTCTGGGCAACATCCTCATAAGGGATGAGGCCTGGCATGCAGAGTCCTGTTGTCCTGGTGAGGAAGACCAAGGGGTGCTCAGCTGTGGTCTTGCAGATGGCTATGTGGCCAGAGGGAGGTGACTGCCACTGGGAAGCGCAGAACATGTCTCTGTCAGGCCCACAAAGCTCTGGTGGTGTGAGAATGGATCTGAGGCCATGGAGGAAAGGATTGTTGTGGGCCTGTGTAGGACCCAAAGCTGAAATTGGCACTGTTTCTAGTGTTGAAGGCCTTTTTTTGTGCAGCTCAAGCTAGTGGTTACCTAAGAAGCACTTTCCATGGCTGCGGGAATCAGTTACTGCCACATTCAATAAACTGGAACTGTTTACACACGACCTGCATTCTGTAGTTTTATCCACAAACGCATAAAGTTGTTAAACGTGCCTGAAAGTTGGGTCGTGTTGTAGGTGCTTTGTGGAATGGGTGTTTTCTTCTTTCTAGTGGCCCTCACAGAGAAGGAACGACTTCTCTGTTGGGGGCAGCGAAGGGAACAGAACCAACCTGGGATGTGTTAAATCTGGCGCTTGACCCTGAGCCATTCAGCATGCCTCATCTTCTCCTACTGTGAAAAGGGAAGAATCACAAAAAGGGGGGTGGAGGCGAGAGAAACACATGCAGCACTAGGCAGACCTGGTCCTCCTTGTCCTGTTCCATCTCTGTCCAGCAGGCCAGGGTCAGCCCAGCACAGCTGGTGGCTTCCTGTGGGCAGGGATGGGTAGGATGTGCCAGTGCCTAGTAAAGACCATTAAAGCAAAGACCTTTATTTCCTTTTTCTGCCCAATCATCTTCTGAAAGAGCAGACATAGCCCTGACTGTGGCATCCTGAGCTCAG
>NDGM011071301.1:0-12338 GCA_002564305.1 Octomys mimax
AACCCAGAGCCCAAAGACGGGAAGAAATCATAAAGATTAGAGCAGAAATTAATTCAATGGAGACGTTTTTTACATTAAACCATTTTACTGTTCCCAAAACCTTTGTTGCGATGATCTCCTTCTTGTCCCCACAGCCAGGGCCACCACTCCCTGCGCTGCTGCCTCTAGGCCTCACTGCTCATGGTTGTGGTGATGGTGACTGGGGCCAGCTTCAGCAGCTGAAGCTCCTCCCAGTGTGTGATGGTAACTAGGCTGGCGGAGGTGGGGCTGCTTAGGGCTCTCTGGGGTCAGGGATACCTCTAAATGTAGCCTTTACTCCAGGGATATCTTAGTGCTGCAAGATGTGATCTTTACTTGGTCTTCATAATTACTTCAAGAATTCTAAAGTTGGTACGTAGAATTCAAGTGTCTTTTTTAAAAAAGTGTATTCAGTATAGGGCCTATAGGTTCTCATTACACAGATCGGACTCGTAGTGATCCCTGTTCAGCCTCCCAAACACTAGGATTACAGCTGGGTGCTACCAAGCCCAGCCTCAGTGCACTGTCTCACTGCGCCCCAGGGGCAAGGCTGGCATGGCACAGGGATCGAACCCCGGTCACTGGGCCTGCCTAAGCAGGTATTTTAGTCTGTCAAACATTTTTTTGCCATGTATAAATTATGGGAAATGAATAAACTTCCTGTTTATTCATTGTCTTTTTGTAGTTTTCATTTTAAGCATGTAGGACCTAGTACAAAGCAATGATTTACAATTAGTCAAACACACCTAAACATGTTTTTTTTTTTTTTTTTTAAATTTATGTACTTGATACAGGGTCTCACTATGCAGCTTGGACTCCATAGTGATCCTCCTGTTTTCAGCCTCCTCAGCACTGGGATTACACCATGCTTGGACTTGGTGCTGGCTCAGCATACCTATGGGGGCTCAGCATGCCTGGCAGCAGTGGCGGTGGGGAGAAGGGGGCAAGGCATGTGGTGTGGAGGATTGAAGCCCGGTCCCTGTGTTTGCCTAAGCAGGCACTTAGTCTGCTGAGCTATCTCACAGGCTCTCCTAAACATCTGTGAAATCTTCTCTTTTTATTCTTTACCACTATACCTTGTCTCACTAGGAATTTTATACAAACTTGTCTTTATTATTCTTCAAAGTCAACATAAATTAGCCTAAAATTAAAGGTGATAAAGCTGCAGCTTGAATAGCTCATAGTATAACTTGCACAATATTACTAAAACTGAGTCAGTCTGACCCAAGTAAAGCATTTCCATCATGTCAATACCTTTTCTTCTCACTTAGAATCTCTAGCTATAGTACATGAATGATGTTGTTAAAGCTTCAATCCAAATTTATGAAAACCATTTGTGACTAACCTTAATATGGTTCCCTGAGCATAGAAGGTACTGAATAATATATTACAGGCCTGGTGTGATGACGTATGCCTGTGATTGCAGCAGTGTGGAGGCTGAGACAGGAGGATTGCTGCAAGAGTGAGACTAGCCTAGGCTAAAAGTAAGTTCAAGGTCAGCCTGAATTGCATACTTTGTCTCATAAAGACCTCCTGAGTATATATATTTGTATATATGTGTGTATATATACATATATATGTGTGTGTGTGTGTATATATATATATATATATATATATATATGTAATAAAAGAACTGCATGACCAGTGTAACTATATTAGCAGGTCAACTAAAGAAAGAAAAAATAGTTCTATGAAGGCGGTACATGCTGATAATCCCAGCACTATAGGGATGATGGGGCAGAAGAGTTATGAGTTAGAGGTCAACCTGGGATACTATGTTTGAAAAAAGTTCTAAGATATACTACAAAAATTTTTCTTTTTTGAAACAAGGTCTTGCTATGTAGTGTAGGGTGACTTTGAAACTTACTATGTAGCCTAGGCTGGCCTAAAACTTGTAATGATTCTCTTGCCTCAGCCTCCAAAGTGCTGGGATTACAGGCATGCACCACAATGCCTGAATTAAGATACAAAATTGTAGGTTATTATTTCTTCCGAGGAATGGTAAAAGTGTGGATTTCGGTTCTAACTATAAAATCTTCTGGGTTATATCAAATTCCAGAGAAAAGAGAAAAACGGATTAATAAAAATATCTTTAAAAAGATGTAAATGTAAGAAAAAAATGTTTTTGAGACAGGACCTTGCTATGTAGTTCAGGCTGGCCTTGAACTCACTATGTAACTCAGAATTCCTTGCAATACTCCTCAGCTTCCCAAGTGCTGGGATTACAAGTAGTACCACCATGCCCTGCCAAGAAACAAACTATGATAAAATCAAACATTAACAAAAATCACTTGAATATATTCATTTTTTCTGTATGTCAAGACTTAAAAGACTTAAAACGATACTTAACACTTCTGGAAAAAACTTAAGATTATACTCATCAATGACACTATAATATCCTTAACATGCATAAGAATGACTGTAGCTATCAGCAAAGTTATGCACTCTTAGTATACGATCCTTTTGATTTATTTCAACATAAAGAAATTATTTCACAAGGCATCTTATTTAAAAATAGGAATTAACTTTTTGCTTCTATGATATTTGTATACCTTACTTTACTGAATAGATTATGCATTTCCAGAAGTCTTTTTTTATTCTTTTGAATATATGTAGAAGCTTGAGACATCATTCTAGCTATTTACTTTTAAGCTGCAAAATAAAGACTTTTTTTTTTTTTTTTTAAATTTAGGGCAGGGTCTATAGGGTGTACAGGGTTTCACTACATAGATCGGACTCTAGTGAGTCTTCTGTTTTCAGCCTCCCAAGTGCTGGATTACAGGCACACACCACCATGCCCAGTCTCAATCACTGCCTCAGTGCACCCCAGGGGCGGGGCTGGCACAACATGCCCGGATCGAATCCTGGCCGCTGCATTCTGCTGAAGCAGGAGGTTTAGTCCATTGAACTATCTGGCCAGCCCTAAAGACTCATGCTTTGTGTTGCTGGCATGTATCAGAAAGCTAAGTCAACCAATACTGGGGATAGATATACTGATAGAAAAAGCTTAGGTTTGCGTTTAATTAAAATTCTCTAGACTATTTGCATTGGCTATGCAATGTAATTGGTCCACTACCAATGAAAGATGAATAAATTTTTTTTTCCACAGACAATATAATGTAGGAAAGCGCTTCCCTCTCAAGTGCAAGGGCCTCAGTTCAATCCCCAGTTCCGAAAAAAAAAAAAAGTCTGCAGCAAAGACAGAACAATGTGAATGTGACTTTATGGTCAGGAACTCTTTCTTTCCTGTTCCTTCCAAAATAAAGATAGCTTTATTTTTATTTGCTTTTACTCTAGTATCACCTTTGAGAAGTCCAGCTTCTTGGATGAAAATCTGATGTGATTTTCTACCCTGATGGAGTCTTAGGCTTTATCCTTCATCTCTGGATGTGTTCTTCACTTGGACGTGTTCCAGTGAATCAAGCAAGCAGATATAAGGGTAATTCTAATGATCTATATCTCTGAATCAATGTTATTTCCAATTTATTTACATAAAAGTTCAGTCACATTACAAGAAATGTTTTTCATATTTCATCTATTTTAGATTTTAGGTATATTTAAATGTTCTACACAAGTGTTTATTTCCTCAGCAGTAGAAAAAAAGAGCTCATTGTATTCTAGTACCATGAGAATTTGAATCTTTATTCCTTTATTCCATTTATTCCTTTCAAACTGACAAACTGTTCTCATTCTACAGCCCAGGTCTGTCTTTATTTTGTTAATTCTTCAACATATTGTTTAAATACTTGACTTCTTAGTGACACTGACCACTTTTCTACTCTTTGCCATCACTGCCTCCCTTTTGTAGTTTTTAGGGAAGGGTCTACAGGGTGTTCAGGGTCTCACTACTAGACCGGATTCATAGTGATCCGCCTGTTTACAGCCTCCCAAGAGCTGGGATTACAGGTGTGCACCACCATGCCCAGTCTCAATTGCCATCTCAGTGCACCCTGGGGGCAGGTCCAGCACGGCAGGCCTGGAGATTGAACCCCAGCCCCTGCACCTGCCTGCACGTGCTTTAATCTGCTGAGCTATCTGGCAGGCCCTGCCACCCGTTTTTGAGGTTTCTCATATCTTTTTTTTGAGACAGGATCTCCCTATGGAGTTTAGGCTGGCCTTGAACTGGTGGCAATCCAACTGCCTTAGCTTCCTAAGTATTAGGATTACAGGTTCATGCCACCATATTCACCCCCTTCTTTTCACTTTCTTTTCTTCCATTTTTTTTTTTTGGGGGGGGGTAATGGGTTTGACCTCAAGGCCTTGCACATACCAAGGAAGCACTCTACCACTGAACTTTCACCCTCCAGCAATTACCTATTTTTATTCATTTCTTCTGTTACATTCCATTCTTCCCACTGTACAATCACATTTTTCTAAACTGCATACATGTCACATGAATTATGATTTATAAATTACTTGCTGCCCTTCCTTCAAAGATTTACACTTTCCAGCCTCATTAATGGAACTTAACTATTTTTGGACTAAAGTGTGAGATGAGCCAGTGAATACTACAGCATGTCCCTTGTCACTCTGCACAGATACTGTTCTGTCATCTGGGGTCTCGAGGAAAGATAACATGGAACAGACTCTTGATGGCCTAGAGTATGAAAATACAGTAACCCTTCTTTGTTTAAATCCTTTGGGATTTGAGGATCACTTCTTAAAATTACAAATCCTGGACAATTTTCACTGATATAACACACTAAACATGTATCTTCCTTATTCAAAAATCCTTATTAAGATCCTAATTCCAGTTAAAGTTTCGACTCTTCTGAGTGGAAAGCAAACTTCTACCTGATACAGGATATTATTACTTCTTTTACAACCTCATTTATAAGTACCATCACATATTATCCTTTGAATGCTTGCCACATTCAACGATAGGTAATTCCAAAATCACTTATTTTACGGTTTTATTACTTTCTTTGGAGGTGCTGCTGTCACTGTGTAATACATTCTTACCCTTGATGTTGTCCAACTTGTCTACTGAACTTAATATATAGTAGTATATGTGTCACTTCTTCATGATGTCTTCTTAGTCATCCCAAGTGGTCAGAGTATCTGTGTGTCATAGCATTTGTACATGACTGTGTTACAAAATTTAATACTGTTTACAAGTGAGTATGTCTGAATCCCTGAGAGCAATAATCTTATCTTAATTCAAGGTTTGAATCCTAGTGGTCAGTACTCATAGTAATTCACAATAAGTATCTTGATTCAATAAATAAAATAGTCTCACAGTTAGAGAAGCTATGGGTTTAAGTATCCTCTCTTTGGCTACTAAACAGTTTCAGTGACTTCACTGATACACCTGTTATCAAAATCTCATTCTTTGCTCTGTGATATGTGAAAATTCTCATAAAAAGCTATATGATAAATCTTTTAGGTTTTTAAGGACACATACAATTCCTGCTCTCCTATCTCTCCTCTGTCTCTGTCTCTCTCTCTCATTCAGACAGGGTCTTGGTTTGTAGTACAAGCTGGCCTTGAACACACTGTAGTCCAGGCTGTCCTGGAGCTCTCAGTGATCCTGCCTCACTCAGCCTCCCTAGTGCTAAGATTATATATTGGGGGGGGGGTGTTTTATTTATTTGGTAGAGGGTCTCACTAAGCAGCTCTCTAACTTGTAGTGACCCTCCTGTCTCAGCCTCCCCAGCACTGAGATTAAAGGCATGTGTCACCACACCTGGTTCCAGTGGCTCACATGACACAGAGCTGGTACAGCATGTAGTACCAGGGATTGAAACCAGGTCCTTGTGCTTGCCACACACTTAGACAGGCACTTAGACTGCTAAGCTAGCTCCCCAGCCTCTTTTTTGTTTGTTTTTTTGAGACAGGACTTTGCTTTGAAGTTTAGTTTGGCCTTCAGCTCACTTTGTATCCCAGGCTGGTCCCAGATTTGCAACAATCCTCCTGCTTCAGCCTCCCAAATTCTGGGATTACAGGCCTGAGCCACCATGCCTGGCTCTGATGTTCTTAAGAGGCTTTTTAAAATGTAAAAAACAAAAAAACAAAAACCTTCTAATTTGAGAGCTGTAGAGCATTGGGGCAGGGAAGAGGAATGGGACAGATGGTTGGACTATAGGTCTTGGACTGCATTTGGCCCTGCAGGCTGAGTATTATCCTAGTCCAGGTAGACTGTATTTAAATCATTAAAATTCATTGTTATTAAAGAGTCTAAGAGTCTCCCTAAGGTAAAGTAGCATGAAGGACACAAGTATTTCTACTTTTAAATTTCACTGTACCTTTGGCACAATGGTTCTAGTAAAGACCTTCTGGAACGTTGAAGCTAATCACCAAATGAATTCAACAAATAGTATGTTGAATTTGACAATGAGGTGTTACACTGATGAAAAACAAGATATTCTCAGAAGTCATAAGAGATCTACTAACCAGAGTCAGAAAACTATGAAATAATGTCACTTCCTTGCTTACACACTATGATTTTAAACAATCTAAGTTTCACTATCATTAATCTTTACAACTTCACATTAAAAAACTATTTTTAATTTATTTAAAATTGTTCTTATTCTAAATACACTGTTTTCTTTAACAGACTATTTTCTGCTTTACATATATTACACTGCCTGAAATGAACCTACCACTCCTCATCTCTCCTGATATCATTAATACATTTTAAATTACTTGTTACTCTTTAATTTTGAGTAAAGGCAGAGGAGACAGGAAAAAAAAAAAAAAAAAGAAGGAAATATGTCTTTTGTTTTTTGAGATAGAGTTACCACACATAGTCCAGGCTGGCCTTGAATTTCTGTTACCTAGATTGCATTTGAACTTGCAATCCTCTACCTTTAGTTTCTCAAGTGCTGGGGTTACAGGCATGTACCACCACACCTGGCTTTTTGTTGTTTTTATGGTGCTATGGATTCTACCACTGAACTATACCCTTGCCCTAAATCTTTGGATAAATTAAACAAATATGTTATAGTTCATTAGTCCTTTTGTTTATTTATTATTTTTTGAAGCAGAGTCTTGCTTTGTAGTTCAGGCTGGCCTTGAACTCATTTCCTAGCACATGCTGGCTTTGAACTACACCCAGCTTTATGCATTTTGAAATACACAAATACAGAAAGAACTTAAAAATTTGAGGTTAAAAATAAATTTTAATAGAAGTTCTTCTCATGGTGTCATAAGAGACCTGTCAATGCCATTTTGGAAATTCTTACTTTACTGAAGAATTTTATAGGCCAACCACTGTGGCACACTTGTGTAATCCCAGAACTTGGGAGGTTGAGGCAGGAGGATCACTGTGAGTTTGAGGCCAGCACGGGCTACATAATTATATAGTGAGTCTAAGGCCAGCCTGAACTACAAAGCAAGACCTTGCCTAAAAAAACCTAATTTTTGTGAGACCCTGTTTCCAAAACAATTAAAACATAAAGCAATAACATACATTATTACTGATTTTCACATATCAATATATCCCTTCCTCTTTTCCTTCCAAGATATAGGGAACCTTTGTACTCAAGTACATCCCTATCCCCATCACCCCTTATACCCCGCCTTCAAGTACCACCTTGAGACAGGGTCTTGAAAGCCACTAAATTGCCTCCCAGTGTGCTAGGATTACAAGTATGTACCATCACATTTGGCTCCCTTATGTTTTCTTTTTATAGCATTATACTATAAGTGATTACAAGTAAGTTAGGAAAGTATCTTGAAAACCTGGTAAAACAAATAGCACTAGCCTGTTGAAGAAGTGCTCTCAGATGAAGACCTCTTTCGGGTAGGGCTACAGTTTGTGCTCTCCGATGGTCGCTGGGAAGATTTATCTGAGGTTGACTGGGAACCTAAAAAGATAAAAATCATAGGAAAACTCATGTAACGGTATCAAACCATGCTATGTCAGAAATGTATATTTTAGTTGGTGCCACTGCCATTTCCTGTAATAACATAATCTGTAAACTGATAATAAGAGGAAAATAAGCAGAGGACAAATCACACTAGATGTTGCCAACAGAATTTGCCAGGTGTCATATAATTTCTCCTGTATATAAAATTCTTTACATACATCACAGAGAGAAAACTAGTTTTAGAGGAATACAGCACATAAAATTTAATTTTTATATATCCCCACTATGAAGCACTATTAAAATATTTATGAAATTACTAGCATTATTCTAACCAAAGCCATTCTTGCTTTTATTAAAATTCATATAAATCCACAAATCAAACCTGTAATACAATTAACTAGGAACAGTTAATATGAGAAAAACAGATCCTACCTAAGTATTTCATTTAATATAATCAATGAAGAAACTGAAAAAGTTGGACCTTAAATGCACATTGTATCCAATTCATAAAAATTTTCATATTGCTTTTGGTCAATAAAAATTCTGTAAGAACTAGTTAATTTATATGCACAGAACAGAGTAACTCTTTAAAGTTGAATATATAAGGTTCTTTTGCTATATACATAACAGGTCATGAAAATAAACTGAACATCCTTTCAAAATTAATTTTAGCAAAATCTGAAAATGATGTATCAAATTTAGCTATCTCTTGCTCAAGACAAGTTATGTTGTTCAGAAAATTACCTTCCTGAATAAAATATACTTCTTATGACACTAGTTTCTTCATAATCTAAAAAGACAACTGTTGAAAATACATAATGAATGTTCATCACTCTTTTTTTTTTTTTTGGCTAGCTTAAGCTGCCTTAAGGGCAGGTCTGGTGCAGCCTGTGGAGCTGGGGATCGAACTGTGGTCCCTTGCACCTGACTGAATTTGCCCAAGAAAGCACTTTAAACAACTGAGCTAACCCACAAGCCCCCCCATGAATGCCCATCTTATTTTTATTAAAACAAAAAAATCTAGGAGCATTTGAAATGTTCACTTTTATATTTTAAAAATTTCACGAAAAAGTCTAACATATAATTGGAGACACAAAAGATATAAGAAATATAGTACTTGAAGATGAGATTTTTAAGATGTGTGTCTAAATCAGAGTAAACTCTTTAATGAAGTGACTAAATCACTGAAGGAAAACAGTGATGGAAGAAATGAATAGAGCTAAGTTTCTAATATTTCCTTGTCTCTAAGAGAAACAGTAGACCATAAGCTTTCTTTTAATTAAGCAATATCTTAAATCACATCATTGGCAGCAGTGCTCAGGTGAGATATAGGACTAGCCATTCAAGAGCTATGGTAATATATCCTCCTCTAAAACAGTGATGACAAGATCTATTCAAGAAGCAAGACTGTTTATTACTAAATCTTAAAAACAGATATAAAGGGATTTTAAAAGCAAACAGTACAATAAATCCCCTTGAAGGATTGTTCAGATAGGGTAAGAATTCCACTAATGAGCTAAATATAATAAAATACCTAAGAAATAAAAGCCCAGGTATCAATGAAGATTTTAAGTGTTAATACTGAAAACTTAAAAAAAAAAAATACTGAAAACTTAACAGATACATATTCCCTACCCAAACACACAGCTAAGACAAAGGACAACAGTGGCCAAGAAGCTTGAGACATTACTGAACTCTACCATTCCTGATAAATGGACGACTGTAGATCAAGTACCAGGACAAAAAACGAGTTTGAGAGCGCTTTTTTAGTCTTCTCTCTCAGTCATAAACTAACATATTAAGTATATTTTTATATGTTCAGTACTATACTAGATAGTGCAGGGTGGAAGAGATTATAAAACAGCATTTAATAGTCTCTGCCCTCAAGGAGCTTACTTAGGGATGTGAATGTCATCATGTATTATGTTTCAGGTGGCATGTGTGCCATCCATTCTTGATGTCTTCAGTTCCTAGACTATTTGGTAACGTTTCCCAAATTTCTTGGTCATCTTCAAGAAAGTCTTGATGAAGGCTTCAACTATACCTTTGATCATCAGGATATCCTGAGAATCACCCTGCCTGGCCTCACCCACCTCAGGGGAAAAGAGGGTACAGGCACTTTCTTCAAAGCTCCTTCTTTTGGTGGCATCTGGAGCTGCAGAGGAGGCAGTGGGAGGTGGAATGGGGGTCAGATCCCCGGAGATCGTTATTGGCAGCATTGTACAGCAATTCCTGAGAAACTGAAACAATTGAGAGAGAGATGGCTTAGCTAACTTAGCTTCTCAGCCATTTTTCATTTCCTGAAAGTAATGGAGGCCAGCAGCCTATTTTTAGGATTTAATAAGAGATTGGAATAAAACTTCATTCAGGAAAGTTTTCACTTTTCATTTTTGAAAGTCTGTTTGAATTCCCTCTTCACACAGAGCAGAACTATTAACAGTATTCCACATTTAAAGAGAATAAAGTTGTATCCCTGAGATACAGATCTGTATGGCCTGATCATCAGCTTAAGATATTTTTTCATTCAAAAACAGTGCTACAGAAGTAGTAAGAGTAAGAGGATGAAGATTCTGAAAAAAATATTACCCAATGATGCAAAGTAAATAAATTTAAACTACAAAAATGATGCAGTCAACTATCTATAAGTAGCAACCTGCTAAAGATGTACGACAGTTCTATATGTTAAAATTGGCCTAAGAGCAGAAATCATAAAATGTGTAAACATTACTGCTTTGTAAAACTCATTATGTAGCTGGGTAGCTAGACAAGAATAAGATAATGTGAAGAAAGAACCAGCTTATCTATTTCAACAAAGACTGTTTCTAAATCTAAAATAAAATGAAATGCCATGTAGTGTAGTATGAATAAATTACATGGGAGTATGGAGAAAGGCATCCTCTTGGGTTTAATTCCTGAATATGCAACAACTTTCAGGATTGGGCAAATAAACATGCCTGAATTAATAAAACACTGTATTTTTTTGTTTTTGTTTGAGACAGTATCATTAGGAGTTCCAGAGTGTCACTGAACTTACTAGGTACCCCAGGCTGGCCTTGAATTTACAGCAATCTTCCTCCTCCATTGTAAAGCACTTCTAAACCACAAGGTTGTTTTAAGTACCAAAACAACATAATCTCGAAATCATTTTAAATAATTTAAAATGTTTTATAAATGTTAGTTATCTGGAAGGAAACTGGGGAGAGGGAAAGAAGGTATTTCATGTACAGGTACAAATTCCCTATGATGAATGTGATTGTGTGTATCTAAATTATACCAATAAACTTAATAAAAATGTTAGTTATTGTTATATATAAATTGACTCCCTATATTTATTATGGAATATCTATTTAATTTTCAGGGGGAGGTTTAATTTGGCTTATGTGTCTACTTTATTAATTATTAGCGACAGGGACTGAATCCTGGGCTTTGTGCATGCTACCCAGGTACTTTAGCAACTAGCTATACCTACCCTAGCCTCATCATAGAATTTTTACACCTTAAATATTTACTTATGGGCCAGGGAGATGGCTCAATAGAATAAGCACTTGCCTGGGAAGTCCTGAGTTCAATCCCCGGTACCGCAAAGAGGAAAAAAAAAATTTACTTACATCACTGACATGGTTAACACTCAGTATTAAAATAAAAATTAAAGAGAGATTTATGCCCAACTGGAGAGCAGCAACTAATCTCGAATTTCAGCTATCTTAAATACATAATGATTCAAGTTAAGGTATATTCATAAGACAAGTCCCTGTCATGCTGGTAGATGCTTATAGAAGAGGAGACAGCTCCTCTGAAATGAATCTGCAATTCATTGACTCTTTACCACAGCTTCTCTAGGACTGGGATTATATCCTGGATAACACCAATAAAACCAGATGTGCCTAAGTGACAAGTCTGAAGCACAAGTTATTTGGGTTTTTGTTCGGTTATTTACCAGCAAAAAAAGTACTTTTCTGCTTCCCCCATGTAATTTTCTTAAATCATGGTTGCTTCTTAAATCATGCTACTTTATGGATTTCTCTATCAAGTGAGGAATGTGTGCTTATGTCTCAACAGCATAATTTTAATCTGTCTAGTAGAATGTGTGAAGTCCCTATAAGTTTAAAAATTCTAGTTCAACATTCCAATTCAAGAAAATCTGATACTTTCTTAAAGAATACAGAAATACCAGAGAGTTTCTACCATCTCTCATTTCAATTTACTACAAAGATGAATATTTAGGTAAATAAACCCAGAATACAAATGAGAATTTCATAGTTGACAAGATTTGGGTGTAGAAACACTATTGGGTCTCTCAATACTCAAAATAAGAGCCTCAGAACTATGTTTATAAATTCTACATATATAAGTGAAGTAGAAATTACAGCTGAATCACAGAACAAGATGGATTATGAGGAGTATATTATTTTTCTTTGTTGGAAATAAACACCTTCAGGGCCAGGCAGATGGCTCAGTAGAATAAGTGCTTCCCTGGCAAATGCAAGGGCCTGAGTTCAATCCCCGGTT
>NDGM011071304.1:0-16311 GCA_002564305.1 Octomys mimax
GTAATCCCAGCTCTTGGGAGGCTGTAAACAGGCAGATCACTACAAGTCCGATCTAGCAGTGAGTCCCTGAACACCCTGTAGACCCTTCCCTAAAATACAAAAAAAGAAAATTCAGATATTATACTTTATACAAATATTTCACCCAATCTGCTACTGCTCCACAAAAGTCTCTCTCCCTCCTCCCTCCCTTCATCTCCCCCCTTCTCCACCCACACACTCATTGTCTCTGTTCTTAATACAGGAAACTGAAAACAAAACCTTCGCTATAGCTACACCCCCAATCCTCTTTTATTTTTCAATTTGAGACAGGGTCTTGCTCAAACTCTAAATTGAATAGACTGGACTAAAACTTAGGCTCTTCCTGCCTCAGCCTCTTAAAAGCTACAATTATAGACATATACCAGTCAAATATCTAAGATATTTTTCTTTTCTTGGCACTCATTTGAACAACTTGATTGTGATTTTCATTGGGTTAGTTTTCTTCTTTATTTGTGTTAAGTATTCATTGAGCTTCTTGTATGAATGAGTTTATATAATTTCTTTTTTATTAATTTTATTGAGAAACACATAACAAAGAGACAGTTTCAAAATAGGTTAGTAGGACAGTTACAATAATTAAGAAAAGTGTTATTCCTTCTGTGTCCTATACCCTTGGAAATACAGACTTTGTCATTCTTGGTTCACTACAATTATCCATAAAACTTGATTCATTTTTAGATTTTTTTTTCAGGGCTTTACTGTGAGCTACATCCATTGCTACTACCTCAAGTTCACTATTTTTCCTTTAATAATATCTAATCTGTCACTGACCTCAGATTTTTTTTCACCCCATACATTATAGATTTTGATGTCTAGAAGAAGTCAAGTCTGGAATCTTTCAAAAATATTTTTCCTGTGTCAACTTTTGGACATAAAGAATGTAGTTTAGACATAACACATAAAAATAACTGTGCTAATATTTTGATTTGTTAATTCTAACATCTGAGTCTTTTTTGGATGGGGGCTAGTATATTGAACTTTCTTTCCATTGTAGGTAGTATACCTTGCTTCTTCTTCTTCTGATGCTTGGTAATTTTGTCCTAGATGCCAGACACTTACAAATTCTACCTTGTTAGGTGCTGGATATACTTATTTCTCATTGCTGAGACAAGATGCTTTTGGGTATTCTACTTGATGTCCTGTAAAATACCTGATTTTCCAGTGTGGCTCCAGGAGTGGACAGCAGGCTCCACTGTCAGCCCATGGTGGAGCAACAGGCATTAGGCCTCTTGTCTTTCTGGCTGTGTCATTCCAGCCCCCATAACTACAGTGCTCGTGCAAGGCATAGCTAGGTTCTTAAGGGGGAGCCTTCTGCAGGTCTC
Source organism: Octomys mimax (assembly GCA_002564305.1). Classification (NCBI taxonomy): domain Eukaryota; kingdom Metazoa; phylum Chordata; class Mammalia; order Rodentia; family Octodontidae; genus Octomys; species Octomys mimax. The sequence continues at coordinate 1,362 of NDGM011071304.1, forward strand.
CCACTTTCTCTCTTCACATTTTACTCCTCTCCAGTGTCCTGAGCTGTCAACACTCACCACCGTGATCTCTTCAAAATCTGAGCTCCAATCTTTTACTCCGCGTGTTTTCTGGTTAAGCCTGGATTCTACCTTCTGGATATAATGACTACAAATTGAAATTGAGATAATCACAGAAAACAACCAGCTCATTTGCTTGCTTTATCTGTAAGATGACTCATTCTGCATGCAATATCTAGTAACTTGAAAATCACTCTCTCATATATTGTTGTCCGTATTTTTGTAATTCCAGGGTGAAACTATAAATCAGGAGTCTGTTACTTCATCATTGTCTTAATATCTTTTAACTTTGCAATCTTACAACAACTCTTAAATTGGGTATTATTTTCTTTACTCCACATGAGTAAATTGGGCCATGAAGTCACACAGGGCTCTTCCAATTCCCATGCATGTGGCCAGCTAACACGTGTTAAGCATGTTTTCTGCAGCTCTCACGCACATTAGAATGCACTGTCTCGAGAGGAAGTAAGGAAGTCGCTGGTTAAATATGCAACACTGAAGAATGTTCTAAAATCAGCTAGATCTTATCTTTGCAAGTTGGCTTAGAAACAATCTTTCTTCGAAAGATTAATGAATAAATTATGAATCAGAAAGCAACATACAGCAGCAATCTTAAAACCTGAAGATTATTCTGCATACACACTGGTCAACCACCAAATCGGAGTTCCCAGGCATTAGGCCCAGGGCCAAAACATGAGGAGGTACTTGAGAATGTTTTGAGGCTCTGGATTTATTTGTGAGAAAGGTCTCTTTAAAATATAATTGAATAATTGTTGTAAAGCCATGAAATAAATCTGCATTTTCCTTGTAGCCTTTACCTACCTGAGGCAAAATATAAAATCAGTCAATTCCAGACCTTAGGAAACATGCCAGCCCATTGTCACAGACACACCGGTCTTCCCCAGCAGTGTACTGGGCCACTAGCATTCCAATAGCTACTTTCCTTTACATGCTTTGTAACATTAGTTTTAGAAACTAATAAAATGTTCCTTAATCTTTTGAAAATCACTTTCAATGGTAAATTGCATTATGACAAGTAGTTGAGGAATAAGATGCTACAACTGATCTAATATTTTATATGACTTCAGATGGTACAATGAATTATACTCTAATGATTTTTTAAGAAAGCATAAAAGGTTTTCAACAGTAAAACTGCAATGACCACAACATAAGCAGTCTTGAATTAACCATGCAAATTAACAAGGACCTTTCTAGTTACTCCAGAATTAAGAATCTTTACTTAAGGTAGATCTATAATTTTCATATGCTTAGTTGTTATTTCTTTTCAGTGTAGATTACAAAATATATCAGTAGTGGAAATAGACCATACTGTCCTCCTTGACACCCAGGAAGTGGATTCTCATGGATATATACTTGTTTAGGGGCCGGGGCTCTGCATCCAGCCTGTTTTGACTAGGAGCATGCCATGTTGACACATCGCAGTAGGGTGGTCCTGCAAGTCTCTTCACCTTCGTGTGTTTCACGGTACACACTTTTAAGATTACAGTGAGAAGTGTGCTCATAATCTATATGAGACATTTAGAACACTACTGGAGTAAATACAAAGCGTTTATCCATTTTTAAATAACACTGTTTTTATTATCATGTAAGCCATACAGGTACACATCTGGTATTTCTATTTTACTGGTTATCTGGCCATTCCTTTAATTAGAATGTAAGGTCAAACTGTGGCTTTTTCTATGCTCTTGGTCACCAGAGGGACTGCAGGAGTCAAAACTGGTGTTTGTACTTATAAAGACGATTGCTTGGTGTGGTCTCAGTGCTGTCGTTACAAATCCTGTGCTGTAGACAAGCAGTAAAGAGCACATATCTGTTACATAAATCACCAACCCAGGGCACAGCCTACTTAGGTGATCTTCTTGAACCTTCTATTATGCAAACAACTCACTGAATACATCCTACAAACAGTAAGTTACTGTTTGAGAATTGCTGGAATATTAGAAACACTCAAGCCTCCAAACAAAAAGTTGTTATCCATAAGTGGAAGTGCTCTTTACTTTTTCTAAGTTTGTTCTCAGTTTCCTACAAACCATTGAATATACACTGAATGTTTGGCTGCAAACTACTTAAACCTGTTCTACTGTATCATCTTCCAAGCCTGCTATACTCCACAATGCCTAAGTGTGATGTCTCTTGCGAGTCAACTAGAAGAAATAAATCCAACTCTGAAAAGTAACAGCTTGGGAATAGTGGAAGTGAGGAAGGAAGGAATGAGCAGATGTCAAAAACCCGAATCAGCCACAAATATCTGATCATTAGAAACCAGAGGGAACAATTGGTACCTGGTAGAAATTCAACCATGAAAATCCAATGGGAAAATGCTCCCACTGATATGGCTTGGAGTCTCACTGTACCAGCCCCACACAGTGGCACATGCCTGACCTTCACGAAGGTCACACCAGGTGTGTGCAATTCAGGGAGGGGAAATAAATTTCATAAAAGTAGCCAGCTTCCCCTGACAAGGATGGTTCATTCCACCTTCACTTCAGTGTGGCTAAGCAAATACTGGAAGCTTCATCTCAGTGAGGGGTTTATTCGGGTTTGATTGGTCATTCGAATACATCACTCTAATGCCTGCCTCTTCTGAGATCATCCATCCATGGGCATGTTGCTTATATTTTATTTATCCATATCTCACTTAACTGACTAGATTATACAACAACTTTTTAAACTTGAATGATGCTTGTGAGTAGGAAATAATATCTTAATTAAAAACTGGTATATCCTAATCTATTAGGATTTATCCTTTGAATCCCTCTTCTTCCACTACATGATAATCATATATAAGATATAATAATCTGTCCAACTTCAGAGAATTCTGAGACCCCTATTTAAATAAACCATACTTTACACTTTTATAGATACTGGGTTGCCTTATTTTTAAGATAAATAGGTGAATACTGTATTTTAAAACCTGCTCTTTGGAAAGTAGTCATCAATAATAATATGTTAGTAAGTAACAAAACTGAGTTGCATGAGCTTTGAAAATTGGCGTTTTGGTACACAGTGTCTACAAGGTATTGCCACATTAAATTTCCCCTGCCTCCAATGAGTAAACACCAGAATTACTTTATTAGTCATTTTACTTTAAAGGGGAAAACCAAAATCCACTGCAGTCACCATGGTGTCTAACTTTTCATGCATTCTCTACCTAAAAACAATAGAAATATGAAGCAGTCTGCATGACAACATTGTTTATTATACTGTCATGCTCAGAAGCCCACCCCCAATAAATGTTAATCTCCTTCTTAGTTCATCAAATGTGTAATCACTGGTGATAAGTGCCTTTCAGTGTACCCAGTTTACATCTTAAATCATGAACTATGTGTTCACTGATTTCTCCAAAACCCTCTGATTGGCTATGAGTCATTTCAAGACATCTGATTGCATCAAGCATCTTTGATTTTAAACCAAGTTCTTGAAAGCCATTGGAGTCCTAATAAGCAGCTCAACAGCTCCCTCTAGCCTCTTTTTATATACTACATCCAGAGGTCATAATGAATCAAAGGTTAGGGGCTGCAGGGAGAACTGCTCCTACTCTTCCCACTAAACTTGCTATGTAACTCATCCGGATGTGCCACCAGTTCAAACTCAAAGATTCATAATTTCAAGTAGTCATGGTAAAACACCAGCAAGAAGGATATCCAGTTAGAATATACTAAGTCAAAGGAGGCAACAATTACATATGGTTTCATGAATAGCTACAAAGACTATGAATAAATTTCCAAAGGAAAAGAAAGCAAAAAGACTTAGATTAAGCTGTAATATGATTTAGTACTTATCCTTTTCAGCACAGACTTTCTGCTGTTTACATGAGGTGCATAAAATAAAATGCATCTTTTATAAAATAATAAAATAAGATAAATGAAGTCAAACTTTTCACATTCAACATCAAATATGTGGTGAGGAACAAAAATATTCTTCAGAGAAAATGCAACAAAGTTATTTTATGGAACAAAAAAATGGAGCATATACTATTTCATTACAAAGTATTCCTATATTTGGATGGAAAGATAGGTAAATTTGAGTTTTTAGACACCTTATCTTCAATGAAAAAGTAAAAATTAGCCAAAACTGAGATTTTGGATTTATCATAATTTGCTTTTTTAATGATGGCAGTGCCACTGGCACATGATAAATATTTTCTAAAAATAACATTAAGCTATATTTTTAACAATAAAATTTTAAAGTTTGCTACCTTAGCCAAATATTGAATGTAAACTTACATATCATTTGCTTCCAGTTTTTACTACTCAATAGAAAGCTAGGATTATTTCCAACATGAAACCCCCTTTGTCACTACAGATGAAAATACATGTTAGATAGATGTTATACATTCTGAATTTCACATAATATTAATTTCAGGGAAAATGCAACCTATCTACCCTTGTGATTTTAGTTGTCCCCATATTTAGAGGGTAAATTTGTTCATTCCCTGCCTCAAGTATAGGAACTAAGCCTTGGAATCTAATTACAATAACACCACAGATTTGGAAATGGCTTTGGTGAAAATTTAGTTCATACTCGAATTTTTTTTTCAGATGTAGGCATTAAAGAAAGCATTCAGCAAGTTCAGAACTGTGTTAGTGAAAAGCCCGAGTTAAAGTCTGCATCCTCAGACTTCTGCCCCAGTCCCCATTACACCATATTGCTAGCCATCCCACCAGTCTCAAAGTTAGATGCATGTGGCTTTGAAAAAGAAAATCTTTGTCATTGTGGAAAACACTATTTTTCTGCCTATTCACATTACTTCTTTAGAAATAAAAGGAAATATTTCTGTTCTAAGCGTGGAGTGTAACATACACTGACCTGAGTTGTACTCTGAATCCCACCCCTACCATAGAGAGAAACCACTTGGGATTGAGCCAACAAAAATAAATAGGTCCTCAGAGTCATAAAGTCCTATTTTTATGGTATCAGAAAAGATCAACAGATTTCAGTGAACTGAGCCTTGTAGAAGATATGAGCTGAACTTGACATTCTATAATACTAACAGACGACAAGACAAAATGTGACAATCACATTCCTGAACTGAACTGTCTACAAAAAATCCACAGGAAGAAAATGCACTGATGTTAGCTTGATTAATTTTAGCACATTACATTTCTTTAAACTAGGATAACATATTTATATAAAATATTTCTAGTCCAGCTGCTATGTTCTGACTTGATGGATTTTTATGTAATTAAATGTTATCATAGCAGTTACATCTGCATCATAACTTATTTTGTATTAATAACTGTGGCATCTAAAAAGTATTGAGTCTTTATGTAAATACATACTCCAGTTGTATGAATATTAACAATGTATAATATACAACATACATGTATATGTATGATATATGTATGTGATGTATATATATATATATTCATTTCATCATTGAAATAACTTGATAAATACTCTTAGTATGACCATCTCACAGATACATAAATTGATGCTCACAGAAACTAATAAATTGCAACCTAAAGGGATAAGATTAGATCTCAGGCCATTTAGTTCCAAATCGGTGTGCTTCTTTGCTATTCTCCTGCTCAATAACTGCAAGGATTTCCTGAGTAACTCTAGGTTTGAGCAAATATCTATCTTAGCAACTCTGACGAGAAAAAGGCAGAACCCAAGGGGGTATACATGGGAAGCTGGAGAAACTTAGGATTATCTGGCCTCCTAGAGTTTTCACCATCGTTTGGCCTTTAAGGGCATCTGACACGGCCAGTATATTTGAGATTTCTTGTTTTGTCTGCAATCTTGCAGCAGCTAAAACCTTTTATGAATCAGTCCTACAGGACTTACTCTTAATAAGTGGTAAGATGCTACAGTAGAAAATCATGGCATGTGGCCAGGACCGTCCCTGACTCTAGAAGGTGTGCTTGTCACCTTCCTTCCAAGAGCTAATGAAATAATGTACCTTCATTATTTAAGAAAATAGAGAACAAAATGAAAAGGAATGCAAGTGTCACAACACTGGACATTTTAAAGTTTGCTCTGTGTGTGTGTGTGTGTGCGCGCACGCGCGTGTGTACGTGTGTGTGTGTGTGCCTGCAATGTTTCATGACCAACTATCGCCAAGTTTATATGAACTACAATGTCATCTCAAGCAAACTTTGACTTTCTGTTAGATTCAGACAAAGTTGACAAGGTAAATAAATCCTAAGCAAATTATACAAAAATATTTTACGAAAAATTTAGGAATTTGTAACACTTATAATTAATTATATTTTTCATGAACCATACATTTGGAATCTAGACTGCCTCTCTTCAGTTACAAATGACAGAAAAATTTGCTTCATCAAGATTATGGTGGGCTGGGGAAATAACTCAGTGGAATAAGTGCTTGAGGTCCTGAGTTTGATCCTTGGTGCTACCGAAAAAAAAAAAAAATTGTGTCACAAATGCATAATAGTTTTCTTAAGCTTTGCTATATCAATCAGAGTTTTACATATTTGTAGTGCCATTAAAATAGTTTTAATTTTTCCTTACTATAAACTTATACTTTCCTTACTGTAAAATAAATGTTGAATATGTTGTTGCAACATTTAGAATTTGACAAACTGTCAAAGTTAATGCACTAGGACTATTAGGAATGTATATCTCAAAATTCATGACAAAAAATATTTTTAAGGCACCAAAAAAAAGAGCCCCAGAATCCTCAACATCATTGGTATGAGTAATATCTTAGAACAGAAGTGATTCTAGTAGAGATTAAATCATAACTCTCTATTAATAATTTAAATGCTTTTGACCAATGAGAACCTTGGATTCAATCTGCTGCCCAATGGGAATGCTTTTTAACTTAATACTAGCAATGTAATTGTTTTGCATTATGCTAATTATTATGTACCAAAGGACCTACTCCCAAAAAGGGTCTAATGATAATGTAAAAACTTTAGTTGGATATACACTAAAAATTTAATATTTAAAGAATATTTTACCTAAAATGTAGCTACATAAATATATTGACTTCCTTTCATAATACTGCTCTTGAAAGTATCTAACCCTGGCTTGTTGTAAGAGATACTCCTTTTTGTTTTAAAAAACAAAACCCAATACCTTCTTTCTCTTTAAGAAGGTTTCATAAATATATCAACGTTTCTGTTCCATTATGATAAGACATTTCCAAATATTTATTACCTTAAAATTCATAGAAGAATGAACAGGAATACTTGTATCTAACAAGTACTTAAGGGGGAAAAAATGCAAGTCTCTAAACTTTAGCTTATAGGAATAAAAAGTATAGGGTTACCACAAATTGGTGAGTGATGAAAAAACATAATCTTAGTTGTCCACATAAAAACTATCTCTCTGAAGCTTTATTCCAACTATAATATCTTGGTGTGCTTACTAGAAAAAATTCATGAGCATACAAGCTTCATGCATGAGTGATACCATTACTGTTTATTTTAAGATTGTCCTTGAGAATCAATCAAATAAAGCATTCTCAGTGTGTGTATTCTGCAACCAAGAATGAGGACCACAATGCAAATGCCTCTTTTGGAGAGGAAGAAATGCAGTATTCTTCCCATTAGTGTTTCCTACCAAAAAGAAAGGTCTAAGAAAACTGAACCAAGCACAAATGCATGTCAGAAAATATCCTGTCATTCTCTGCTCTACAGTGTTTTGATTTACTAGCAGTTTGGTTCCATATGTTACTCATATAAAAATACAAGTAATTACACATAAAGAAGCTCATAAACCTACCCAAGGAAGTGCTCAGGAACTAAAAAATTCTATTTGGGAATAACCCAAACTATGAAGCAGAATCTGTTCTGAATAATTAGAAAATTGCCTTTGTATCAAGTAAGCTCTTCCAGGTCTCAGAGGGCACACGACTTTTATGTGCTGTACCTGCACCTTTGCACTGTACAATAACCACAAATGGAAGATACTATAACACTAAGGAAAAAAAAATCCTCCTCTGTGAACCAAATTTTCATACACATCTTGAAGAAAGAGATCACTGGAATGCAAAATGAAATCATGTGTAGCAATACTGTAACTTTTTCTTGCACATTATTTAATTGAGCTGACTGACAGGAGTCAAATCTAAAGAACTTCAGCCTAATTTATGTTGAATCTCATAAAGAAACCAAGTAAGCACCAAAACTGTTATTTCAACCTCTGAAGACACATCAAAGACTTCCTCAAAGCAGCTAGCCTCGGCCCACTCTCTGCTTCCCTTCCCATGGTGAGAAGACACAGTCTGGCACTTACTTCTCACAAAGTCCCATGCCCCAATTCACCACCTTCTGCTCTGGCACCACCAGTCTGAAGCAATAGGCCCTTCTGTTTATAACATTATAAATAACAGCTTGCCATTTTCATTCCTGCAGCCTATGAACTAATTATTTCATTTCAACATTAAATTATCTCTTGATTTAAATGTTAGGTACAAAACCCATCTGTGGCATGTAATTCCAAAAGTTCAAATTTGCCATCCAAAAAAGTCTGGACTTTCAGCCCCTTTCCATTTCCCTTTTTATGGAGAAAGACAAAAATGTCTTGTTCAAGACATTTAAAACTGCTTCCGTTTTCAAATTGAGGCTTTCATGTAGTATATTCATACTTCACACCTGCAAACTTACTTCACTCATTTGACAATGGTTCTTACTTTTTCAAATATTTTGTTTCTCTACTATCGCTTATTATATGGAGTCCTAAGAGCAGTTTATATAAACACAGTTTTATTCAGACTGTGCCTCCACACATGGCCTTCATTATGCACACTTTGTATATAAATCGGTTACATGAAGCATGCTCCAAGACTGTTCAAATACTGTGCAACAGGTCTTGCTATTGTGTAAACACAGACTTGGAACAAAATGACAGGAAGCTTATCACACCAACAATATAGAGAAAAGTCACCTCATTCCTGAGACTGACTTGTTGCCTTGAGAAACCAAAGTCATTAGATCTTTTATCAAAGGGAGTGATTTTCGTGAGACCCTCTGTCTTTGTGTCCCACCTTACACGTAACAAACTAGGGTCATAGCCCAGGTGTATTACAATGACTTAGGGCATATCACTAGCTTTAGTACTGAGTTGATGATAGGAAGAGTACTTTGGCAGAGGTCTGACAAGTCCTTATCCTCAAGTTCCCTTTTGTTTTGTGCTGTCTGTTCCCAAAGCTATCACAGTAAAACAAATGTCACTGTGAGCCCTCTCAGTCTTGCCATGAGAGTGTGAAATAACACGAAAAACACATCCTAGAACTATTGCATGGGACCACGTTTATTTTCGATTGGCGGGGGAGGGAGAGAGAAGACACTTAAAAGGAGATGGATTTCATGTCCTCTGAGTAGCTTGATCTAGTTACTGGGTATTAAGTTATGTCTAAGTGAGAAAAAGCCTGTCTACGCGAGTGTTTTATCACAAAGCAATGTTATTAAACATATCAAGTATTCCCACGCTCTCCTCCAGATTCTTTGATTTTCCCCTCCTTTGTTAGGCACCAACCACAGGGAGAAAGATTTCGGGAACAATACCAAGGCAGCTCCCGATGGATGCCAGGCAATCAGTTCTGCCTTCCTTGAGCGGTTCATGCATCCTAAACTCACGCCGCCTCACTAAGCTACACGTTTGCCATATGCAGGGCTTCGCCTTTTCCCTGAGCAGAAGCAGGGACCGGCCACGAACGTGTCTCGGGGCGCTCAGCGTCGTGCTTTGTGCTGCTGGGGATAACGGATTCTTGGTCGCACATGCATCCATCACCTAAGACACAGGGAAACTCATGCAGGGCTTCCGGGATTGGGAGAAAAACCGTGTGCTGAGACTCGGCAGCAGCACTGAGCTGCCGGGATCGGAAGAACGAAGGAAAGGATCAGGGAGCAGCCCGGGCAAGAGGGGAGGAAAGGAGCCGTGGACTCTTACCTCCACATTGAAATACTGCTCCGTTCCGCAGACTGTAGCACATACAATCCAAAGCAAGGTTTGCAAGAAAAACACCCCCGAATGATGCACGAAATCCAACCGTCTTCCAGTGCTGAATGCGAGTAAGATCATAGTGAACTGTGCTTCAATGGATGGACGAGCTCCCTGCCTTCTCTCCCTCTTCCCCTCTCCCTCCCTCCCTCGTTTCCTTTCACAAAAAGTCCTCCGGCTGGGTCGGGAGCCCGCAGGTTCACCCGCGGCCGGGCAGGGAAGAGATGGGGCGAGCTCGGCAGCCCCCGGAGCGGCGGAGGCAGGGTCAAGAGCGGCGGCTAGCGCTCCTCATCCTGGGGCTCCGTCACCCGGAACGCGGCGCCCAAGTTCACCCGCGGGTCCGACACCCAGCCCCGAGTCGCAGCCGCAGCCGCCGCCGCCTCCGCCTCCTCCTTCCCGCCGCCGCCGCCTCCTCCGCCTCCGCCTTCTCCTCGGCCGCCGCCGCCTACTCCGCCGCCGCCCCCAGCTCCCGCGGGCAGGGCCTCCGCCGCCCCTCGATCCCTCGCCCGGGCTCCTCCGCGGCTCCCCGCCGCCCCTCCAGAACGTTCATCCGCGATCTACATAGCTCCGCCCCCGGGATCCGCCCGGCCGCCGGCCCGGGGCGGCGTGCACGCGCGCACACGCGCACACACATACACACTCGCACGCCCAGGACCCAACACACAGGAGCACACCCGGCCAACACACGCACGCACGCGCGCTGCTTAAAAGAGAAGGCGTTTCTAAAGGCTCTGGAGGTGTCCGGAAGGGGACGGCTCCTTGCTGCGCAGCCGGGTTACCCCTCACTCACGGCTCCGGCGCCTCAGAGCTGGGAGGCGGCACCCGCGGGTCCCTGCCGGCCACCTCCTCCGCTACGGATCCCCGGGGTCCTAGACACCCAGACGGGCTTGGGTGGGGCTCAGCGGTGGCCCTTCGCGGGGCCTGCAGAGCGTGGGCCTGGTGCGGGAGCACGTTCAGCATCCTGGGGGAGCAGCCCGGGAGATCCGAGGCCAGGACAATCAGAGGGTTGTGCCCCCAAGTTGCTGTGCGAGGCTGGGGGTCTTGGCCGGCGGCCAGGGCTCACCAAGTTTGCGTGGCAAGTCCCATGTACCCAAAACTTTGCCGGGGTCCGCCTAGCTATGGCCTGGTGCTGGCCTGAACCGCGCCTGCCTCCCGCCTTCCAGCTGCGAGAGCTGGGGATGAGTTTGGCTGGGGACCCGTAACATAAGGAACGGGATGAAAACGATGATCTTTGCCGAGTGAACGGTGGACACGCATACGCCCTGGTGCTCCGGAGAGGTGCTCCGAGAGCGCAGGGAGCCTCAGAGCGAAGGGTGGGGGCGTTGGAAAGAATCTGGCGGTGGGAGCGAGGGGTAGAGCTGCAGGAAGGAGAGCGAGCAGCCTGAGGAAAGGCGACTGAAACAGCGGGGAGGGCGGGAGGAAGGCTGCGCAGACTGCTCGGGGGAGGCTGCTGGCTCCAGGCGCGGGCGAACGCGGGCAGGGACTTAGCTGCCAGGAAGGACTGGAGCCGCAGCGGAGGGGGGCGGCGCACGCGGCGGGCAGCAGCCTCCAGCGCTCGGCCGGTGGTGGCTGGGCTGTGAGGGGCGGGGGAGGGCGAGGCGGCATCTGTTTGGGACAACGCCAGCAAAGGTTCTTCTTCTCGCCAGCCAGCAGAGGGGAAGAGGAGCCCGCGGAGAGGGAAGCCAGCGAGTCGAGCTTAGGAATAAAGTGCTGTAGGTGTGCCAGCCGGGGCAAAAAGAGATGACTGACAAGGATTGCTTCTTGGGGGAGTGGCTAAGGCAAGAAGTAGGATTCCAAGAGGTCGTGATTAGGAAGCAGATGAAAAACGTTGAAAACCCTTTGCCAGAAACCGTTTGTATTGTAATCATGTATCTCCTCCGACGAGGGTAGTGAGGGATGAGAGAGGAGCAATGGCCCTTTGGATCTATTTGTTTAAAAATTACAAGAAAGGTACCTAGTCAAACTGACCTGAGGTTGTAAGGAAGCGTAGTGCAGCCTTCCCCACAGGGTACAGCATGTGCCTTTCACAAAGGAATTTTAAAGATGTACTTATTTTCATAGTTCACTACAGTTTACATACTGCTTCCAGACATGTTGTCCCATTTATTTTATTTTATTTATGTATTTGTTACAGGGTCTCAATACGCAGCTCAGACTCACAGTGATCCTCCTGCCCAGGCCACCACATCCGGTCTAGGCAGCCAGCTCAGCACGTGCGGGGAGGTGCGGGGGGGGGGTGTGTGTGTGTGTGCTGAGACAGGGACCGTGCCGCATGTGGTGCCAGGGATCAAACTCTGGTCCCTGAGTTTTCCTAAGTCGGAGCTTAGTCCACGGAGCTGTCTCACCGGCTCTGGTATCTCATTGAATTCTCACTATATCCCTAATAGTTTGGTTTTCATTTTATAGATAAAGACAGTGATAGTATGAAAGATCATTTTCCAGCACATCATAAGAGTTGCAGAGCTCAAACTTTGCTTTCCCATTATCATCCACTGGCTTTCCATGTAGAAATGCATTCCTGCTTTTGACACATTTATAATCCATAGATAGAGCCGACTTATACAAAGGCAAAGGAAGACAGCATGAATCACAAGTTGCGTGCTGCTAGGCTAACAGCAAGGAGTGAATTCTCACTGTGAGGAAACTTGTCAAGACTAAAACAGAGACACATTAACTGTGTGTGGAAGACAGGGCCTGAGGAAGGTTTGCAATGAAATATGGGGTTAAACTTTGGGCAAATAGACAAATGTTATTTGCTGGGTTCTTTAAGATAGAAATACAGCTCTAGGAAGGTTATTTTCCAAATTATATGTGGGGCTGGAGAGGGTAGGGGACAGATACAAAGAGATGACAATCAAAAGATTTCCTAAGGGGTGGACTAGTGGAGTGTACTTGGAGAAGGATTTTTAAAAATCGAATTTTATTTATTTATTTATTTATTTATTTATTTATTTATTCATTTTTGCTAGTTCAGGCTGCCTTAAGAGCCGGTCTGGTGTGGCTTGTGGAGCTGGAGATGGAACCATGGTCCTATGTGCATGACTTCATTGGCCCAAGCAGCACTTTAAAAGACTGGGCTATCGGGCAAGCCCCCAAGTAGATTGTACTTGGAAACCTGTACTTTCAAGTAGTGATCCGAAAAACTTCAAAAGATAATTTCAAATGAGTGATTAGTAAGTTTTAAATTATTTACAACCATTGAATTAGTAGTGGACATTCACTAAAGAACAATGAATGAGTGTTCAAGTTTCTATAAATAGCTAACAAGTTAACTAATGCTTCATTTTAGTGATGGAGCTCAAAAAGTTACAGTCCAGTGAGGGAGACAGACCTATAAAAATTATGATGGCACTCTGAAGGTCAGCTGCAGAAACAGTGCAGTAGTGTAAAAAAAATAGATGATTCTCCTTGATGTCACTGTAGAATGCATTACAATAAAAGCAGTTCCTGAGCGCAATCTGGAATAATAAGTAAAATTCTACGAGGCAGATAAGAAAAGGAAAGTTATCTCAGACCTGTACACAGTGAAGGAAGAAATATAAACCAGGCACACTTAAAGTAAGGTGCAGGTTAGAAAGTTCATGAGGGAGTGTGTAAAGATCGGATCAGGAAGTCTCCTGGGCCATTTTTCAGAACATAGGCTTTAGCCTGAATTTATTATTATTATTATTATTATTATTATTATTATTATTATATTTTGCAGTACCGGGAATTGAACTCAGTACCCTGCACTTGCCAGGCAAGCACTTATTCTACTGAGCTCTCCCCCCAGCCCCTATCATGAATTATTTTTAAGAGGAAATAAATTTTCACTACATTTGACCTATAGTTGCTGAATCTGTGGAAACAGTTACTACCTAGAAATTCTCTCTCTCTTTTTTTTTTTTGCTTGAACTGTTCTGTTAAGCATTTACTTTCTATTGTCTTTGTAGAACTTTTATCTGTGCCTATCTAAAAAAAAACTTTGGTGACAATAGACACAGAAAGAATTTGCAGGTTCCCTGTGGAAATTTAATCACTTTTTGTCAGGTACATTTGTTATTCCATCTCTTGTTTGTTATCTGTGTTTGTCCTTTGAGGGTCTGGAATTATGCAGAAGTTCCTATTCTCATATCTTAGTAGTGTGAGCTTCTTATTGGTTTGAGAGGAGGTTTTTGTCCTAGCCACAGTAAATAAAAATGTAGAGTACCATCTTTCACTTTAGATTGTTAATAAAATCTTTCCACACAACTCTTGGCTCTTGCTGTGTGTACTTTCTGTCAGATGCTTTCTTTCTCCTGACAATTTCACAAAACTAATGAATCATCTCAGAACTATGTGAGATTAGAGAAAAAGTGAAAACATAAAAATGAAGAAGAGAATCACAGAGAAAAAGGGATTTCCTGAGACAATGATTATTACTAGCAAATTAATGAAATATTGTACGGGAACTAAAGAGTCTGAGGAAACAGCACCTACAATTCTGAAGATACACATACTTCTTAAGCTTCACCTTAGCTTTTAGCCCCTCATCTAATAGTGAAGCGGTGACTGATTAGAATTAGGAAGAATTACAACTCCTTCAAATAACGCTGAGGCAAATTATTTCTTATAATCACTTTTGAGTAGGATTTTCTTATGTACTAGAACCCTCCAAATGAATTGCACAGTGTAGGAAGTTGCGTGAGTTCTTCATTCTTCTACTGTATTAAGCCTTTTCTTCCTTGTTTGCATTAGCTGAACCAACAGTGCATTTTTTTAAAATTCAGAAAATGTTGAATTAGCACCAAGCTATTAGTATCTCTGTCACTACATGGAGCATGTGATGTAGTAGACCAGAACTCTGGAGCTTGGTATGTAAGATGTCCTCTCTGGACAGAAACTTCAGACCTCAGGGATTCTCAGAGACTCACTGTTTAACTTCAGCAAGGCGCCTTGGTGATTCATTCGCATGGAAAATTGGAAATGCACTGTTCTA
>NDGM011071313.1:0-13328 GCA_002564305.1 Octomys mimax
CAGCAAATATATTTATATTCTATATTTTCAAATGTCTTCATCATAACATAATATCTTCTAAACTATTAATTGTGCAAACGTATTTGGACATATTCTGGAACAAATATTATAATAACTGTTTCTTAACCTAATGTCAAGCAGTAAAAAAAAAATAAAGATAACCTCTATTATTTCTCATTAAATGAAAGTGTTTATGCTTTAAGGAAATATCTGAATATTGCCGCATATTTACTATACCTACCATAAAAATGTCTGTCTTCTCTCTGAAGCACAACGTTATGTGCATCCCACAAACTTATTATGCAAAACATACTCAAGCATATATTCTGAAAGAAATGTTGGCATAAATCCTACACAAACGCTATGAAGAAATTCCTCTTAATAAAATGCTAAGCAGAACAGAAAATAAAGAATATCCTTTATTGATTCTGATGAATTGGAAAAGCTCTTTGTACCTTTGAGTACATGTTCCACTGTTACAACAATATGTATTTATTTAGCATATTCATTGAACCCAAATTATTTACTGTCTTTTTGACAACAGGAATAATATTTTGTCTAGCACTTTTAATAATCTATGATAATCATGTAGTATTTTTCTTGGTTTGTGTTAATTTACACTAATAGACAGCTGAAATACTAAAATGCATATATTAGAGGATTTAGCAACGTATTTGCATATATTAATGTTATTATATGTGGTAGGAAGAATTCTGAGATTATCTGCAGTGACCATGTTCTTGATTAATACCCACATCTGGGGGGTAGACAGTGTCTATAACTTCATTCTAATCAACAGAATGTAAAAAACCTTCATTGATTGTTGCTCACACAATTGCACTATACAAGATTACAAAAATACAATGATTTTACAAAATTATGGTTCCCTATTAGTTCATTATAAGTTAACTGCAAAGTTTATTTTAGGTGGGTCTGAGAAAAATATTAATCATTTCAGGAAAGGTACCTATACCTTAGGTAAGACTACTTAACCAGCTAATATGTGCTTAAGCATCTTAGCTATAATAAATGTGAATTGCTTTGAGAGTGAGATAACTTTTTCCATCTATGTAAATGAACAGAATATATAATGAATGTATTCATTAATTTGTTGATACACATAATGTATTTCTATACTCTTGAAATAAATTCCATTTCTAAAACATTTGTAAGGTATCTTTTGATTTTACTTGATAATGCATATAGCTTTTACATTAAAATTTAGGTACAGCATTCTCATATTTTAGATGACTAGAAGTCTAGAAGAATTTGATAAGCATTGCATGTTTATTTCTCTAGCACCATATTTTTATTTTCATTACAGCAATAAATTGATGCAATTTGTCCAATAGAAAAAGCTAATTGATTTTTTTATCAGAGAAAATTTAATATTTCTTAAAGTGCCTGCAAGCAGGTACAGGGGTCCAGGATTCAGTCCCTGGGCCTGCCATGCTGGCCCCATCTCCAGGGCATACTGAGACAGCAATTGAGACTGGGTGTGGTGGCTCATGCCTGAAATCCCAGCTCTCGGGAGGCTGTAAACCGGCAGATCACTATGAGTCCTATCTAGTAGTGAGACCCAGAACAGCCTATAGACTCTTCCTTAAAATACAAACCAAAACAAAAAATAAATAACAATAATATTTCTTATTTATTTGAGAGGACAGTCTGCATATTCATTATCTTCTTATCTGTTACTTCTCGTGGTTTTATCTTTGTTAACAGAAACAGAATGCTTTGTCATCAGAACAGTACTTTGAAAGGAGACACAGGCAAAGTACTTTAAACACAGTCAAGCAAGTTTCAACTGAGACTCAGCTGAAGAGAGACAGCAGTGAGAGGGGACTGGGCTGCTTTGGGGTGACCCTTTATTGACTTGTGGCAGTGGACTTAGTCTAATTTTTTCCATAGGTCATGAGTGCTGCTTTATAAGATGCTTTCTTTCTTCTGCAAAGTATATGTCAATCAAATGTGACTTGTCTCCAAAATCTCTGAGTACTGCTTGTAACTGGTGACATCATTCAGTACAAACATTCTGGTCCTGTGCTTCCCTCATGGCTGGGTAACAGGATTCAAGGACCTTACGTGCGTGGGCCGCTGCATCTGGTGACAGATCCCCCGAGTGGGATGGATGGAAACAGCAGCCATGACCAAGGGCACTTTTGCAGGTAGAGCTCATTAGAACCAGACTGAAAAGTACAGAAGGCAAAGAGGATGGGTGCAACATGAAGACAGAGACACCGAGCCCTTTTACCTTCTTCCAGTCACACATCAGAAATTTGCAGGCTCAGGTGGAGCACCTGTGTTTTCTAGGCATCAGAGGTCTCCTCCACAGCAAAGCTAGTGTTCAAAGTTATGATAAGAGCAGGGGGAGATGCATTTTCTGTTTTCTTCATGGATATATTCCAAGCACTGGAGCCAAGATCCGAAAAATGTATTTGCTCTATTAACTTTGCTGATGAATGAATAAGTAACAATCTCGATATTGCTTTCTACCAGCCAGTATGCTGTGTGAGTTAGCTATGGATCACCTAATTCTTATGCCTTTATAGGTCCTCCGTTTACTAAGCCATTATGTACGTATGTATGTATACAAGCATTCGCTCTTTTATGGGCTTTTATTATATTTTGTTCATTTTCATTCAAATGTTTATAATTGTGTGCCTGGGTCTTTAGTTTTTTCCTTTTAGCACTTAGATGGTGCTGGCTTTTTATTTTACGTATTTAAGTCTTCAGTTGCTGCAAAAAGGGATCTGCTATCACTATTCATTTTATTTTCACTGTCCTCATCTTATATCTTCCATTTTAATTTCCTATTTTTGTCTTTGAACTCTGTCTAGTACTTTTAAGGAAAAGTTTCAGTTTCTAGCCCACTCATTCTAATGGATTAATTCTGCTATTTGGCCCATTTTTTGCATTTACTGCTAGATGCTTAAATATAGTTCAAACCAATCTGGTGCTTTCATTTTACCTTTGCTTTGAATCACTTCAGTTTTTAAGGGGAGATGTCTGACATAAATGTATACATATATAATCTAGCTGATTATTAGCAATCATATATCAATCATCGAGCATAATGCAGGTTTCTAACTGAGCAGATACTGGTATCTAATAGAAAAAATCATCTTCTCTTTAATTGCAGTATGATTCTAGTCTAAAAATTTTTATGAAATAAATTTCATGTGCGTGGTACATATTTGAAGAGTGGAAGCAAATTACTACATGATCATGTAAACTTAGAGAAGGTAAAGGGAAGAGGAGTATGGTGGACGGGAGTGTGAGCTGTTTCACAGAGTGGTCAGAAAATGACCACTTTGTTCATCTGTTAGGTGGGTGAACAAATACATAAAAAGTTCATGACAGGCAGAAATTATAGAGCTTTTGGGGAAGAAACAATATAAACATGGAAATACTTTTATATATTTGCATTGTACGCATTTACATGGTATATACATTAATATATATAGGTATATAGTTATATGAATGTATATATTTACTTAGGAATATGTAAAGATTTATTAATATGTATACATTCATTTAACATATAAATATATATTAAATAAAATTTTAATTAATGAAATATATATTTATAAATATGCAAATGTATTTATATTTTCTATATTTATATATTTTAATATATAAATATATAACATATTGTCATATAATAGTTAAAACAATTCACCCAGCATGCAGTGACTTACTCACTTAATTTCTCATGAGTCTGCGTTTACTTGGTTATTCCAGCTTGCACTATTGATATCTGCTGTATCTTAAGCATATTTGCTCCTCCTGACCTTCTTCTCCACCATCATCTTGAAAGTAGCTATAAGGGATACAAGAAATTATTTGGAGGGCCGCCTGATAGCTCAGCGGACTACAGCACCTGGGTAGGTAGAGCCCAACGAGCAGGGTTTGTTCTCCGGCATGCAGTGCTGCTCCCTACCCCGGGGCATGCTGAGAAGGTGATTGAGACTCGGTGTGGTGGTGTGGGCCTGTAATCCCAGCACTTGGGAGGCTGAAAGAGGAGAATCACTATGTGTCCAATCAATGTAGTAAGATCCGTTAGATCCTGTAGAAACTGCGTTAAATACAGAAAAGAAAAACAATCATTTGGGAATTTTGGGAAAACTAAAATAATAGAGAAAATATTTGAGCATCCTAACTATCAAAAAATATGAAGTATAAAATATAAACTGCACAAAATATAAACTGTGCATGTATCCTAAGCCAGACTGTGGCTGAGTCATTTTGTGTAGAAAAAGAGTGAAAATGTGCAGTACTCTTAGCTGTGGAGACAGATTTTGGAACTGAGGCTGGTCAAGGCAGCCTTAGAAGAAGAGGACCCCACCTAAGAATCACAGGCGCTCGAGCTATACTCAGCAACTGAAGGAAAAACGTAAATAAAACACACTTAGAATATTCAGGAGAAAGAAAATGTTCCACAAGCTTAAGGAAAACCTGAATATCCTGTAGACTGTTTGTTAGTAGCTTTATAACAACTTGTCACACTTAGTGCGCATACTTTTATAAGTAGTGCCACTCTCACAACACATATGCATTGACTTGACAAACAGCAAAGATGTGTACTTCTGGTAACTTCTTACGCAGACAGTGTCGTCAGTCATGCTCATAAAAGACTAGCCATCTTCAAATCTGCACTTACCAAACTTGTGAAAACCAGTTCTGTAATATTTCATAAGAATATGTCTAATGGGAAGAATTCTCCTTTACTACAGTAAATAATAGGTTCAACGTTTTAAGAATTTTGGATGTCAAAACTGGTTTGACCATCCCTTGACAGTATAAAGCCACATTAAAATACCACCAAAGTGTTCCACTGAAACTCTACTTATGTGGCTGAAAAAATGAAATTTGAATGATGTATCATGTCACTCAGCCCTGATATAGTGCTTTTATCTACAATAACTAAGATTTCATTGAAAATTCAGAAGCTTGAATTAGAATACAACTGAATGATCAAAAAGCAATTAAAATATGATGGAAAAGAATCAGATAATTCATGTAATAGTTATAAAATATACCTTAAAATATTGATAAAATGTTCAGGAAAATATAAAAAAGTGATTTTTTCCACAACTTCAATCTTAAAAAACTATGAAATTACATGAAAAATGGAAAGATATAATGAATTAAGATAGATTCTCAGATATGATTAGGCACATAGACTAAGATGGATTATCACCAATCTGGTATCAACAGAAAATAATAGTATTAATACTTTCATAAAGTAAAAAAAGATGAAATTGTTATGCTATATTTATAGAACCTAAACAGGATTTCACTCCTAGTCGTGTATCACAATAATGGGTAGTGGTAAGAGCCAAAAGTGATATTGCAGAACATAAATAGCTAAGCCGGGGAGATGACTCAGTGGAATATGCACTTTCCTGGCAAGGGCAAGGGCCTGAGTTCAATCCCCGGTTCTGCAAAAACAAAACAAACATGAATGGCTCATTTATTTATGATTGAAGACTAGAAAGGAGCAAGCTTATTCATCTGGAGTCTAGTAAATGAATAAATTAAGGTAAATTACAAAGAATACCATGCTGTAATGAAAAAAGTGAATTATTTCTATGTATGTCAAAAGAATATATTTCCAAAACCTAATATGTGAAAGAAAATAGATAATGAATAGAAGCAGTATAATTATTTTTATCTGATGATCACAAAGCAGGCAGAAGGGTTATAGTTCAGGGCTAGAGCATTTGACTGCACAAAACAGGCAGAACAAATATAGTGAAAATTAAATGGTAAATGAAGTCATGTGACTGCTGGCACATTTATCCTATTTCCAATTAAAGCAGAAACGTACATTACTTTCTTAAAAAGGGTAAAACAATAATGCTGCAGAGACAAAAAAAATAAATATAGTGAGAAAAAATGCTTTCTCTACTATGATTTTCCTTATTGTTTTCCCCTTCTGGTATGTAGGACCCAACTAAGTGATGATATAAAATTACAACGTGTGGGGCCGGGGANATGGCTCAGTGGAATAAGTGCTTCCCTGGCAAGCTCAAGGGCCTGAGTTCAATCCATGGTTGCAAAAAATAAAAAAATAAAATAAAATTACAACTTGTGTATAATATTATGCTATGAAAGACTCTGTTCAAATATTATTTCATATGTTTTACAGCATCAATCAATGAGCTGGAGCCCCTGAATTTTATTCAATGAAATTGTTCCTTAAAAATAGTTCTGAGAATTCTGCTAATAGATGGACCTAATTCTGTGTAACTCAAAAAGAAGTGATGTCTCAGGTGGTCACTTCAAAGACATAGAAAATGAAGCCGCTGTTTCCCATTGTCACCAGCTTTGCAGTACAATAGTAACTTCTTCATCTGTTCAGAGGTCTAGAGTAGTAATTAGGGGCTGTATTCTTCTTTCTTCATGGTACTGTAACTGGTGGAGGGCTTTGATTCACCCATGACTGCATTACATTGAGCTGAAAAAGTAGCAACTTGTTTATTTTCTGAAATGACTGATTACACATCTGCCTTTAGCAATGAACTAAAATACAAGCTCACTTGAATGATTCTGCATAATGAGAGCAAAAGATGAGACTGAAGGATCAAAATATTTCATGCTTTTTTTCTATAAAAATGCTTTCAGAAATATAATATAAATGAACACCAGCCTCCAAAGGTATCAGAATAGCCAAGATTTTGGTATAAGTATTCTAAATACAGTGACATATAAGTAAAGACATATTATGTTTTATAATTTTAAGAAGTGTTTATTATATATATGAAGCTTTATATTTATTTTAGTAACTTTTATATTTAATCAAAATAAAACAAAAAATTTCAAAAACAATTCTAAGTTGTCCCTCTCTAATAATTGTTTATTACACTTAAGGATTTTGATGCAATTAAAATGGTTTTGGGGGAAGTGTCCTGCTTGATCTTGTATACATGTATGAGTCTCTGAGGGTATGTATTTTCACTTTAAAGATAGTACATTTAGCAGGAGATTAATAGAGAGATTTTACTTACAGATACATGTTAACTGAAATATAAGTAGAGAATTACAACTACCACTACTTTCCCAAAGGATTACTTTCTATGAAATAACAACCTCCTGAAATAGAAATAGTTATTGATGTTCCTTAAAATCCTGAAGAATAAGGCCCGGGAAGATAGCTCAATAGAATAAGTGCTTGCCTTGCATGTGTAGGGTCCTGAGTTCAATCCCAGGTATTGCAAAAAAAAAAAAAAAAAAGAAATCCTGAAGGATATTAATCTTTACTGGTGATAATATTTCTATGTTTTGTAAAGTCTTTTCTGATATATATATGCATATATATATATATATATGAATTACTATAAATGAACACCAACCTCAAAAGACATTAGAATAGTCAAAATTTTGGTACAAGCATTCTAAATACAGTGATATATCAATACAGATATATAATGCTTTATAAAAATATATTTGGTACAGGGTCTCACTTTTGGTACAGGTCATACTCATAATGATCCTCCTTTTTTAGCCTCCAGATCGCTGGGATTCCAAGCATACACTATCTTGCCTGGTCTATCATGATGGCCATCTTGGCATGCCGGGGCGAAGCCAGCACTGCATATGGTACCAGGAATCGAACCCTGGTCTTTGTGCTTGCCTAGGCAGTAGCTTAGACCACTGAGCTATCTCCACAACACCGTTCAAATGGTTGTATGAAGTGCTGGGCATATAGCTCAGCAGCACAGTACCTGCCTGGCAAGCACAAACTCCTGAGTTCAATTTCAGGTACATAAATAAATAAATAAATACATACATACATACATACATACATACATACCAGATTTATGGTCAGTACAGGTTATTTTTCTTATTATAGGTAGATCATAGTATTATTGTGATGAAGAACATTTTGAATAAAAAGTCTCACATTTTCATAGCTTTAATTTGTAGTTTAAAGTTCAAATAAGTTACGTATATCCTAAATATTCAAGAGCCAAATATCTTATAGCTTGTTTTCAAGGACATAATGTGAGCTGGCCAAATAGCTCAGTGCATTAAAGTGCCTGTAAGCAGGGGCCAGCGGTTTGATACCCTGGTCCTGTAGTGCTAGCACTGCCCCCAGGACGAACTGAAACAGTGATTGAGACTGAAAGTGGTGGCACGTTCCTGTAATCCCAGCTCTTGGGAGGTTATAAACAGGAGAATCACTGCAAGTCCTATCTAGTAGTGAGACCCTTAAGAGATGATATGTCAAGCGATCTGCATTCTCAAAACTGGTCCAAATATAGCTCTGAACAGTGCATCTGATCAGTTGCGAAGTTATGTTCAGCCTCCACTCCCTGCTCCATTCTCTAAGATAAGAACTGGTGCTTACTGGTGCTTTTCCTAAGGAAAAGGTCTGACAATATATTATGGAGAGTGCGGTCCTTCACGAGGTACCCAGCCTTACCATGCCAGATGAGTGGTAGCCAGGCTCCTGGCAGAGCTGTTCCATCCTGGCCCCAGCTCAGAAGAGGAAAGTAATCAGTACTTCCTAGATTTAATAGCTTATAGTTCCTCTGTGTTGGACTGAGCACGTCAAGGACCTTAGGATCCTGGGAACAATCCTAGTTACTGTTTCTTTTTTTGTATTATTATTTTAAATAGAAAAAGAAACAATAAAAATGATACAGAACTTCAAGACAATGCTTGGAAATTAACAATGTTTATTATATTGCATATTGTTATCTTTAAAGTAGTCGCTCAGATTGCCATCTTTTCTTCTTTCCCTCATCCCAAGTGTTCTTTCTTTTGAGAGGTTTCTTTCTTTTTCACAATGCCTATTGTACATTTTGGATCTTACTTGCTCTTTAGTTTCTTGCACTAGGGAGACAATACGGTGCTTATACATGCGAGTTTTATTTATTACACTGATGAGTATGATCTCTAGTAGCATCCATTTGCCTATAAAGTTTCATTTATTTTTCTTTATAATTAAGTAGTTCTCCATTGTATAAAAATATGACATATAAGTTATCCTGATACTAAAATGTAGTAGAGCTTAGTTATTTCCATAGTCTTATAATACTGAGGCAGTGGATCACCAGTTCAAGGATAGCCTAGGCAGTGTACCAAAACCTTGTCTCAAAAATAGCAAGACTGGGCATATACTTCATTGGGAAAATAATCCTACATTGATTGCCCAGTAACAGGAAAAAGTATTAGAAGCCTTTAAGTAAGTAGATTTTAAAAACATAATACCACAAACACTTAAGCTTGAAGGAATATATTAGAAGAAAAATAATTCTAGTAGCCCATTGAGGTATTAAATGAAAAGTAATATTAAAAATTTTATATCAGTTTGAATTATTTACAACTTTAATATGAATTCCTATTGCCTATGTGCTCTATTGTTCAACCAAATAAAATTTAAATATATAATATATTGTTAATTATATATAAATATAGTATATATAATTATATTATATAGTTATGCACTATATAATTAATACTATATTATTAATATAATATAATGAATTAATATTATATAATTAATATAATATGATTATTGTTAATTAATATAATTAATATTATGTCATATTATATGATAAAAGATAATATTATACTATATTAATAATATAACATATTATTTTAATATAGTAATTATATAATATATGTGAGCATATGTATATATTTATTAGTTTATATTTACAAGTCATTTAATTTTGACTCTTCTCTTTTTGTAAGCAAGTAGGTTTGCTTTCTTTGGGGCAAGTCAGATATTTCCAGAGTACCAAGCTAAGGGAAGAAAACTAAAACAGATTTTTTTTGGCCTGCAGCAGCTGTTTCATTATTCCAGACAACACTTTGTATTGATCTTCCTCTATTTATTTCTAATTTTGTTGCTAGTGATTGAGTCGAGCTCTAAATCTTGTGATGGCCTACATGCTGTTAGGATGCTGCATCGGTACCAGAAGCACAAGGTAGCAGTGTTCTAATTTTAAACTCTAATTCAGTCTTATTTGCAGCAAATTAAGGTGCCTGATGTGGCATTTGGGCACCCAAAATGCTTTATTATATGTCTTTCTCTGCTCATCCTCAACAAAAATACAGTGTATGTTGGCAATACAAATGTGAGCCTTACATACCCAGCAAAGGAAACTGCCAACTACATAAAGCTAACATAGCACAACCCCAGAATCAGCCGATGAAATTTGGATTTATACGGGTATATTTCAAAAGTTCTTTCTTTGCAACTTACCCGAATAGCAACATTGACATGACTTAGATTGGAATGCCTGCTTATCTAAAAGATTTCCTGATAGTCTATGCCCATTAATGAGATTTTGTGTTGGAGATATCTCATTAAAGACTGTATATGACAATCCTTGAAGACACTGATTTCTCACACTTAACAAGTTCCAGATTTTAAGAAAGTGCTCAGATTTTTATTATTTATTTATTTATTTTGCACAGGTTCTTGCTACATAGCTAGGACTCATAGTAATGCACTTGTCTCACCCTCCCCAAACCTGAGATCATAGGCATGTACCACCATGCTCTGTCTCGGTGGCTGGCATTGCATGCCTTTGGCTCTGGGGCTGTCATGGCATGTGCTACAAGGGATCAAACCTGACTCATTACTCTTGCCAGGCAGGTGCTTAGACCACTCAGCTACCTCTTCATCCCAAGGTACTTAGATTTATTAAAAGAATAATTATGTAAACAGGAATGGAGTCTATGAAGGGGCCTTACTCTAGGTTATAAGCACTTAGATAAAGTGCCATGCTCACAATGTGGTATAAAATTGCTAAGAAGAGGAACAGTCAATGAAAGAAAGAAACCAATGGAAGCCTTAGGATTATGGAAGGCATAATTTTAATTAACTATATATTATGAAATACTGGTATTCCATTTCAACTTTTGATGAGCAATATAAGGCCTTCATTGGCTATTTTTAAAAATGCAGAAATTTATTTTTATTAATGCATGTTAACTATTCATAGTGGGGTTTACTGCGCTATTTCCATAAGTGCACACAGCAAACACACATCAAAACCACGCCCAAGCCACTAGTCTCCCTTTGTGAGTAGTCGTAGCAATCATTAATAATAACTTTTAGGTCAACGTCTTAATCTTTTACATATAAGAAAGAACATACAGTACTTGAATTTCTGCATTTGTTTCATTTCAGTCCACATAAAGTTCTCCACTTTAAAGAGTACAATTTAATAAAAAACTATATAAAAAGCAAAATAAGGCCATCCAGGTTAATAGCGCTCTTCTTTGATTTTTTGTTAGATGTTTTTACATCTTTGGTGGCCATTATCAAATACTAAATGTATATAGCTTTATGAAACACCTTAATCATTTCATACTCTTAAATCTGGCAGGAGTTTTATTAGATCAGATTTACCACTCTTGAAAATGTTGCACTAAGAAAGTCAAAAATAAACCTTAGTCTATTCATATTCACTTTTAAGAAAAAATTGAACACTGATAAGTTTGTGAAAACTCCTGAAGTTCCATTTAATAAGCTTCTCAAGCAAGCATGATTATCCACATTCATTCTTCTGTAACAGTGATAAGCAAATTTTGCTGCAACCGTTAATTCATGACATACAACTATAAGTGACAAAGCCTTGTATTTCTTCTGTGTTCATCATAATAGCCTTAAGTGCCACATCATATTAAAGATATGGGAGCTCAAGTTCAGACAGAGCCCACCCCAATCCAATTAAAATTTAATCACCACTATTTAAACAAAAATCTTTAAAATCTTGCATCCACTTCCACCATTGTGGTATAATATACAGTCTCCTTTATGGATTTATTCAAAATTCATGGTGAGTTTGCCCATCACTTACCAATCTCTAGAAAGGGAAATGGATAAACATAGAAATTAAGATATCTTGTACAAACTCAATTATGTAGCTACAGGCAGTCTGAGAATACATGACTGAAACATTTATAAACTTAGAGGTTAAAAAGCACATTCTAAATTAAACAGGAATTTCAATTGATTTTTTATTTCATATCAAATACATTTCTAAAAATAGTTTTAAATATATGTAAGAGAAAAGAACATTATGAGACCATTTATGTTTTGTATGTGCCTTATATTTAAATGAGATGTCATAATTATCTCATTAAACAACAAATGTGTTCTTGGATGTGCCGTTTTAATATCACAGTCTGCCCTGTAATTTTTTTAAAATTTAGTTAGTAGAGAAAAGCTTTTAATATGGGAATAGATGAATAGTTAATCATAGCTGTAAATCTAATATCTTCTAATGAAATGAATGCATAATGGTGTATTCATAACTGAGATGTGTGTTTAGGCTTTTAAAAGATTTTCCTGAACACCTGCATATTTTCCTAAATAAACCAAATTCTCATATAATTTTTTATTTGCAAATATATGCATTTACTAATACTAAATGTTCAATTTTTAGTACTATCAGATGTTGAAACTAAAATCTGTAGAGAACTCTTGATTTTACTAATGGCATTTTTATGACATTTTTTAATTTTGGCTCTCATCAATCTTAGATTTACTCCATTTCGTTAAAAAATGTGACATTTATTTTTTGCTGAAATTTATTGCAATTTTGAAAACAACTCAAAATGCTTAAAACATGTTTTATAACATGAAATAATATATAGCAATCTAAATCCAAATTAACTAATCTTTACGCTTTCAGAAAAATAAGAAGAAATGCATTTCAGACCTCATAGAAATAGCCAGGTGCTTCACATGTGTGTAGAAGTAGATGCATGTTTATTCTTGAAGGACATGATGAACCCATGCAACATCATCATTCCAGAGATGTAAAACTAACCACGGAACATGAATATTTCTTATGGAAAGTGAAAGCAATAATGCTTTACAAAATCTACCATATAAAAGTATTAGACTTAAATAAGTCTAAAATTGGACAAATCAGTGTTAAATAACTAATTCAATGGAATATTTATTTTAAAAAGAAATATTTATATCATCAGACAAACAAAAAGACAAAATGATTTTAAGACTCCTTCATGCGAAGGTCAAGATCTCAGAAATTATTGTCAGCAAAGGTAGGAATTTGTGCAGCTGAAATGGAAAGGTACCTTGTGACCCTAAGTCACATTACAATTATACTCGAAAGAAATAGATATAGATATAAGTTCTATCTTCCAGGATATGGACTGCAACTTTGCCTGTAGGGCTATGGTATATCAATAGGGTATGTGTCCATCCATAGGGAAAACATCTAAAAACATGATTGTTATGCTTTATTTATTTATTTTTAATAATTTTATTGAGAAGCAAATAGCAATGAGACAGTTTCAAAGCAGGTTAGTAGGACAGTTACAATAATTAA
>NDGM011071320.1:0-20847 GCA_002564305.1 Octomys mimax
TTTTTTTTTTTTAGGTATTTCACTGATTGTTCGTAGATTAATCGTTATCAATGATGATTATCAGTATGTACCTGACCAAGGAGTGGAATAGTGCTTCAGGACAGTGTTCACACCTGCTGGTATCTCCCTAGAGTGTTTAGTTGCCTGGGGTCCAGATAGCTTTATCAGAGAGACATCTGTCATCACAACTTGGCCAAAGTGACCAAACCTGATTATGAATAGGCACACTTCATAAGCATCCTGATAGGATCCAACATAAGGTCCACAATATCACTTCCAAAATGTCCTTGCCAAAAATGTTTGACCTAAAAAAAAAAAAAAAAAAATGTTTGATCTGAATCTAATCAAGCCTCTAGAGTTCTGTTCATAGGAAATTTTGGGGATAAACTAGGGACAAACTAACCAAGGACATGAAGGTGCAATCATGTGCAGGGCCACCTGAGTGACTTTCCTTGAGGAGGGAGCAGTTGTTTCCATTTTGGCTGATCCTGGTCCTATTTCTATGAAGCAAAGATGACAGGGAAGTGTTTCTCCGGACCCCTTTTGCTCCCATGCATGAACCAGGATGAGGTGGGGTGAAAAGCCAGTGCTCTACACTGTCAATTGGAATCAAGCCTTGAGATAGGAGGCTATGACTTCTCAGGGCTTAAAAGATTACACATCAGAACACTGACCCCAAAACATTAAGTACTATCTCAGTTGTGTTATGCAGATTACTCTTTCCACATATCCTTCTCTTTGCATTTTGCAGAGGTGATTTTGGGCCTCCTACCTAGCCTAGCTCACAGCAGTCATATATTTCTCACTATTCTCACCATCACTCATCCTCAAGCCACCCTGTTCTTCAAAAATGAATAAGAAAAAAAAAATTAATAAGACCCAGGTTTGGTCCTAGGTTTAGGCCTTTGTTCCAGATAGTCATAGTCCATGGCTGGACTTAGGACCCCTCGGCTCCCCATAACTACAAATATGCCTTAGTGTCTTCATTCTAATCATTGTTTGCAATGGAAGTGGTAGATTGGAATTAACTCAAAAAAAATTCCAATAACTTTCCCATGCGATTACAAATAGAAACTTCTTGGGCCATGACAAGAACTGAGAGAGCCCTCTATACCATCAGACAAATCCAGAATATGGAAGATTTCATTTGAAAACTTCCCTGGCTGCTTGAAAATATCACTAGCATGTTGATGGTGGAGAACGTTCTAGAATAAATGATTAAAGGAACCTAGAGGAGCACAGTGATCAAATCTGCTGTGCTCGCCTTCATTACATCCTGAGGCAAAACAACTATAGCGAGGAAGATGATGAAGAACAGAAAAAATCAGCTATAGAGGCATTTGGAGGACAGTTGGAGAGACTAATATGGGCTGTGCATTAAATTATAGTGTGGAATTAATTTAATTATCACTATTATTTTGCTGCTGGAGATTGAACTCAGTATCTTGCGCATGCTAAACAAGTGTTCTGCTACTGAGCTACACCTCCTGCCTAGGAATTAGTATTAACTTTTTAATGCAGTAATTAAATTGAGGCTTTTTAGAAGAATGTCTTTATTTTTTTAATTGAATTTTGCAGATTTTATTTACCCTTTCAGTTTCTTACTCTGGGAAGAACTCTGAAGCATTTAGTCACATATGATTCAGGGAGAGACTTCAAATGCACACATGTCAACATGTTAAATCTAAGTGGTTGCTAGGAGTAGTACTTAACCATCCTTCTAACTTCTATGACTGTTTAAATTTTAAAACATTTGGAAAATCAAAATAGAAACTGTGTCAGGGCTGTGAAAGAGACTTTTCTAGCTGTGTGAATGAAATACAGCCCTGAAAGCAAATTGTGTTAGCTACTTCTCAAACCTCAGGGAGGGGAGGTTTTCTCTCAGTAGATATTTTCTGTTTCCTGAGTTATCTGTTGTTTTTCCTGCCTGATGTTTTCCAGTACTTTCCATTTCCTTTTTATTCTGAGCAGTCTTCCTGGATTAGACTTCAGGTCTGTAACTTGTTCAGCTCCCACAATGCTTCTGTTCCTATCTGGGTTGTTGCGTTTTAACTTTTAACTTCACATCCATCTAAGTTTCTGTTTGTTTCTAGCTTACCCCAAATCATTTTCTTAACTTGACTTGAGGGAGCCATGGCACTTTGCCTGAGGTTTACTTTCTTTAAATGCTTTTTAAAAATATTTATTTATTTATTGGATACAGGATCTCACTAAGCTGCTTGAACTCAGTGATTGCCTTGTCTCAGCTTCCCCAGTGTTGGGACTACAGGCACACACCACCATGCCCAGTTTCAGTGGCTGGCACAGTGCACCTGGGGTTCTGGGGTCCGGCATTGCATGTGGTACTGGGGATCAAACCTGGGTCCTTGTGCTTACCAGGCAGGCACTTAGACCGCCAAGCTATCTCCCCAGCCCAAGGCTTTCCTCCTCATTGGTCACCTCTTCTCACTATTTCTGAGCACACACTTAGATGTGACTTCATTTTTATTAAACCTAACAGTGGTTATGATAGGCTTATGTTTACATGAGTTGGGGAGCAGGGAGCCAGGCATGGTACCTCTCCAGAAATCCCAGAACTTTGGGTGGCTGAGGGAGAAAGATCGCAGGTTCAAACCCAGTCTGGGTGACTTGGAACTTAGTGAGATGCAATCTTAAAAGTACAAAGTAAAGAAGTATGAAGGTCCTTGGTTCAGTCCCCCATACAGAGAGAGAAAGAGAGAAAGAAAACAGTGATGCAGGTCATGAGCAGTTGTAGGTCTGTCTGTGTTTGGTAGTGATGGTTACAGTGATTGGGGAAATCTATTCCCTTCTTTGTATTTCTTTGTATCAAAGTGCCCTGTATCTAAGTTAAATATTAAGGAGATGAATATTTGTTAAATATTGTTCATTCTTAAATATTGACTATTTCATCTTGCAGTTAGGGCCCGTAAATGATCTTGTCTATGCCTAAGATGCCCTGGTTGCCCAAGAGTAGGACTGTGATGTGGGCTTAGGATCAAGTATATGTGGACCAAAGATCAAGGTCATCTACTCTGACTGACTTGTCAATTGGTTGTCTTTTAGCACTGCTGAATTATTGTTCTGTTGCAAGAATGAAGGAACAAACACAAAACTGGCAACTCCAAAATACGAAAATCAGAATCCCATCAACATCCTGATTGTTAAACCACACCAACGTAGCAAGCTTTGCAGCAGTTAGGCAAACCCTGAGGAATCTTGTGAAATAGGTCAAGGGGCTGTCTCTGTCT
Source organism: Octomys mimax (assembly GCA_002564305.1). Lineage (NCBI taxonomy): Eukaryota > Metazoa > Chordata > Mammalia > Rodentia > Octodontidae > Octomys > Octomys mimax. Next base: position 3,249 of record NDGM011071320.1, read on the forward strand.
TCTCAGAAGGAGCGGGGAAGAACAAGTGTGAGTCCCTGAGGTCGGAGTGCTGTACTGCAAGACTTTGGTGTTTGGCCCACTTCCTGCAGTCTTCACTGTGATGCAGTGGCTCTCACCTCTTTGGCCATCATCCCAGTGTCTTCTGTCACACTCAAACTTGCAACAGCTGTATTGGTTTGCCATTGGGGGTTGTGGGGGGAGACTCACAACTTCAGCGAGAGGCAGTAGAGGGAATCCATGTATCTGTAATATGTTTCCCAAGTTTTACTAAATGAAGATAAAATATTGATACACCAGAAAGAATCAAAGAGAAAGAAAAAATGAAGAGAGGCCACCTAAAGGTAACAGTAGGTAGAAGGCTTTCAACAGTACTGTTTGAAATGCAGGAACAATGAAGCAATGACTTGAAATATCTGAAAGGAAACTCATTCCTTTCCAGAGCTTCATGTGGTGATATTTGCGTGAGTGTGTGTAACAACAAAGACATTTTCTAGGCACGTGAGACTCAAAGCAGTGGCCTCCTACTACCGTTTAGATCTAAAATGCACCCCAAATTCTCATCTGTGTGGGAAGTGATTGGGTTATGGAGGTGCTGTGCTCACTGTGAATTCATTCCTGATGAGTTCATAGCTGAGTTAGGGGGTGAGACCTGGTGGGACACTGGAGTGTGACTTGGAAGGGGACATTCTTGTTCCTTCCTTGTCATCATGTATTGGGGACCTTTTCTATTACCATGTGCATCTGCTATCCTATTCCTGCCTAGGAGCCAGCTGGCCATAGATGGAGTCCTCGGAAACCATGAGCCAACATAACCCTTACCTCCTACATGCTGTCAGTGTTGGATATTTTCTCCCAGCAGTGGGAAAGTGATGAAGAAGCCACTTGTGCCACTCATGAGGCTGCTGATAGGTTGGCTTCTCCAAAGCAAGCAAGAAAGCTGGTCATGGTGGCACATGCCTGGAGTCTCCACACTCAGGAGGCTGAAGCAAGAGGCTTGCCATCAGTTCAGGGCTGACTGAACCATGTGATGAGACTCCATCTCAAAACGCTCTTCTCCTAAAAAAGCTCAAAAACAAAACAAGAAAGAAATATAGAATTCTGGAGAGGGGGGAAGTAATATCTAAGAAGAGGGATTTCCACAGCAATTTCCAATGAGGGAGATTTAAGAGGACAGCGTCACTCTGGGGAAGGAAAAGAAAAAGTGATCCTAATTTAAGTATCTGGAAGCCTCCAGAAGAGTTCATGAGAAAACTATTACAATACTGGAAGGTATTGAGAGATTTAGGTGGTTGGGTGAGAGAATGGGGTTGAATTAGTGGCAGGAACACATGGAGGAAAGCAAAAAAGGAAGAGGATGGGATTAAATTCTGATAAAAACATAGTTGTTTAGGAAAGAAAACATGTTCCTCGTAAAATGTGTGGCTCAGTTGCAAATGGAATGTTTACAGTCATGATAGCATAAGTAATGGATAATGATCTAATTAAAATTAATGATGGGATGGGGAGATAGCTTGGTGGTCTAAGTGCCTGCCTGTCAAGTGCAAGGACCCAGGTTTGATCTCCAGTACCTCATGCTGCATTGGCCCTGGAATCCTGGGAGCCCTGTGCCAGCCCCCAAAACCCAGAGCTGGAGAGGCTGAGACAGGAGGATCATTGTGAGTCTGTACTACATAATGAGACCCTGTATCAAATAAATTTTAAATTTTTTAAAAAATTAAAATTAAAATGAAATTAATAAGTAGAAATTATTGACGACAAGGCTGGAAGATGCAGAGGTGCGTGTGCCTGTGTGTGTGTGTATGCATGTGTGTGCATGTGCATGCATATGTGCATGCGTTGAGGACATAATGTGGAAACGACCAGCTAACTAACCATCTTCTATAGCAGGAAGTCCATGACCAATGTCTGAAATGGAAATAAAACAAATAAATAAGGACAACCCAGGGTACCACTGTAAAGCTTCTATTTAGAGAAACTGAGACAGACAGTCAAAGTCTCCGTGAGCTGAGTTGAGTGTGGTTGCTCTGGATAGTAGTTTGCACAGGGTGGAGAGGACCTGCCTTCGTTTTCTGTAGCAAGTCTGAAAATAATACTAACCATGTGTTACTGTGTTCATTCTTGGCCGTGATATTTTGCTTGGGGACAGAGATCACAAATTGGTAGCCTGAGAGAGTTTTTGCATGGATCACATAGTTTAATTTTTAAATAAAAGCATCTGAATTAATTGCCAACATTCATAAGATTCTAAATAAAATTCTGGATTCTTAGTACCTCTTAAAGGAACCAAGATATCAGAGCACGTGTGCCAGCCCAACAACAGTGTAGCTTCCCAGGACGGGGCTGAGCTCTTGTGGTAGCCAGGGGCCTGACTGGTCCCAGCCTCCTCCCTTTCTCTGTCCCTGGTGTTTCTGGTTGGCCACTTGGCCTCTGAAGGCATTTGTATGCTGGGTACCTAAATATGACCTTTTCTTTTTCAACTCTAAAAGCACTGCAAGAATGTGTCCTTTACTCCCCCCTCTTTCATCTCATTCCTTTTCCCTTATAAGTTTTCTATTCCTTCTNTATGAGGGCAAAGTATAGCTACATTAGTCAGTTCTACTACTCCTTCTGAAATTTTTCCCTCTGCGGGAGACAGGGTAAGTGTACGATGTTGGTAGCTGGTGTTGGTGCGTTGCGTTGCTGTTCAATGCTGATACTGGCCTGTTCTAATTGTTTTAATTAAGTTGATTTATTGAGGTACAGATTGCTGAAGTTTAAGACTTCAAGCCTCAAAGTGCGTAAACTCTTCCTTCACCCAGTGAGTTTTTACAGTGCTTCCAAGGAGCCTTCAGTATGCTGGACACTTTGATAAGTTCCAAAGAGGGCATATTTTTGCCTAAAAAGAAACTCAGTTGAAATGGAAAACACTTTTTCCCCCAAAGGGCTAACAAATTAATGGAGGCAGGAGGGATTTAGAAAAGAGGAAGATGTTCAAATTGTGTGTTTCTGGATGTTTTGGGAAAGGATTTATTTTGTAAAGTTCTGTCTCAGAATAGAATCTAAGTTACCAATGAATAACAAGAATACTTGGTACAGCAGAATTTTAGTGTACAAATATTGAAGACACTCGCAAAGGAAGCAATACATTTTCAGAAAAAGTAAACAGGAAGAAGCGTTGGAGTTTGTGGCATTGACACTGGTGATACTGGGGTCAATATCTTTAAATATGAAATTTAAATAGGGCAAAGCCCTCTAGAGGTCAGAAGCTGGCTCAAGGTCACACGGCTTGGGCATCACCAAGTGAAGAGCATTCAGAAGCTGCTGGGTATAATACAAAGCAGAGCACCCTGGGGACTTGTCCCAGACACACAGAGAGAAAAGATCTTTCACTCCTTCCCCTACACTTTGTGGTCTTCCTGGAAGCCCTAGAAATGAGAGCTGGAGGAGGCTAGCAAGAGAAGGTGTGAGACATCAGCGCCAGAGAGTGCCAAGGCCCAAGCCTTGAGGGAAGAAGCCTGGATCTGGCACCAAGAAATGGCAGTGACTTCTGGGCCCTAGAGGTCTGCTGTTGAATTTTGCACCAGCCACCATGTACAATGCCATGCCATCTCGGGAAACGCTATGGGGAGACAGGGGCTGTGTCTACGTGAGGTCTTTGTCAGCAAAGTTAGAAGCTTGGGACTCGCAAGCACCAAATCAGAGCTGGCTGTTACAGAAAAAAACCAAGCCAGCAGCTTCCTGGTGACCCGAGGACCCTCACGGCCCAAGTAGTAGGAGCAGCTGCTCTTTGCGTAGTCATCTGAGGTAATGGCTTGGCTATAACAGAATGAAAGACACCAAGGAAAGATGTAAAATCAGTGCATGTTTGGGTTACAAGAGAAGCATGCGTATCTGGAAATGTTACCTGTTTAGAGCAGTGACGCATTTCTAATACTAGTCAGTGAACATACTTGAAGGTAATGACAAGTACAGCTTTTAGGCACCCACTTATTGAGTGATACAGCGAGAGCTTCCCACCTTTCATTTCAAAACTCAAATTCATTCCGATGAAAGCTCTTTATTCATGGAAATTTTCATGCATGTGAGTTGGATTTTGCTGCACGCATCTCAGACAAAACCCCTTTCATTGCACCTGCCAGTTGGGCAATGCTCTCCACAGAGGAGGGGGAGGAAGTTCCTTAAAGAGTGCTGCCAGTGACCTCTGTGTGGGGCCCCAAGGAAGAGGGCTGCTCCCCCACCCCCGGCCTGCTCTGAGTGGAGGAAGGGGTTTGGAGGAAGAGGCATAGTGGGCTCAAGAAACACAGTGCACTGACCCTGTCCCAACTTTGTCCTGACCACGATTTTCGTTGGCTGGTATTCTCTGTGGCGGAGGAGCAAGCAGAAGGTCCTGTACCTTTCTCAAATTGTCTCTTCTGTTCTGAGTTTCATTATTTAAAAGTAAACTTAAAGAAAAAAAAAAACAACTCCTTCTTTTGGAAGGCTGAGGTAGCAGGTTGGAGGCCAATCCAGGCAACTTAGGGACTTACTGAGACTCGGCCATCTTTTCCTTGAGTGTAACCTAGTGGAAAGACCCTGGGTGTGATCTCCAGTACTGATAAAATAAAATAATAAAATAAAACAAACTAGAATAAAATAAACAAGCAAACACTCACATCAGAAATTCAGAAGTGATTTCAGACAAAAAAGTTTTTGTAGGATGTACTCCCTAATTCTTCAATCATCTACTACAATTTAATTGTATAAAAATAAGTATGACATAAAATGTATCACATTAACCATTTTTAAGTATAGGTTTCAGTGGCATTGTGTGTATATTTACATTGTTGGGCAGCCATGGCTACCAGCCATCTCTAGAACCTTCTCATCTTACAAAACTGAAACTCTATCCCTTTTCAATGCTAATCTTTCCTTCTTCCTGCCACCACCCATGACAACCCAGCCTACTTTCTGTTGCTACAGATTTGACTTGTGTAGGTAATTCTTGTGATTGGAACCATCTGATGTCTGTCTTTTTGTGACTGGCTTGTTCCTCTTAGCATGATGTCTTCAGGGTTTACCCACAGTACAGCATGGGGAAGAATTTCCTTTCTTTTTAAGACTAATATTGCGCATATGTGTCCCATTTTGTTTATCCATCTGTCTGCCAATGGACACTTGAGTTGCTTCCACCTTTGAGGTACCATGCTATGAATTTGAGCTCATTTTTCTTCTCTCTCTCTCTATATAAAACTATATCTATAGATATATAGATAGATATAGCTATAGATGGAAAATATATAGAAAAATATATTTATATATATTTTCCATCTATAGCTATATCTATCTATCTATCTGTCTATTTTCATTTATTTTTCTTTGACTAAGTATCATAGAGTAGGATACTGGCACATGGTGCGTTACTTTTTTGAATGAATGATTTTACATCTTTTCAGAACTTCAGTGGTTGTGAGAATTAAATTCTGTCTGAGAGAATGAATCATGAGAAAAGGATGGCTTGGCCACCAGGATCCAGGTTAGGGCCATCACACACTGACCTCAAGAAATCAAGTGTGTAAGGAGGGCTATATTCTAGCTGTGTGCAAAATATACTCAGGTACGTGAGTGTATAAAAGTTAGCAAAGCCCAGAATCCCAGCTGCATTGTCTTGAGAACCTCAGGGCCTGGGATGGACAATACTAGTAACTCCGGAATAAGTCAGTTTGGCCTGAACTCTCCAGTCTCCCTGCATGGTGATGTTTCTTAGATGGTTCATGGCAAAGATGGCATGGGGGATATTCCACTTTACATGACAGCCTGCCTTGTTGGCCCAGCCAGCAGTGTCACACCAACAGAGAGGGCAGACAGTCCATGGCCACAAATGCTCAGGCCTCTCTAGGGCTTGGAAGCCAATCTCAGGATCTGTGCCAGTGTGGCCCTGGGGCAGTTTCCTTCCTGTCTGTATCTCAGCATGACATCTCATGTTGCTTTACCCTACACGTCTACTCTCCTTTTTCCTTCTTTTCTTTCAGCTGTCTTTTGCTCACTCAACATGAAGCAGTGATGCTACCACACTTGCTTCCCGATGTCACCTTTATCATCACTCTGTACCAACTGTGGCTGTGCCTCTCTGTTCAGAATTTCAAAAGAGATTCTGTTTGGCAAGCATTTGAACCCACTGCCCCATCCAAGTCATCCAGTACTGCAGGGGTGTGGGCAGGAGTATAGAGGGAGGGGAGCAGTGGTAGGACTCTGATGGCTTATAGGATTTCCCTTTGTATAAACTTCAGTGGGCGGCCAATCAAACAAGCCTGGAGCTCTGGTTGAAAGCAAATTGGATGAAAGAACAAATTGGTCAAAAATGAAGAGAGAAACACTTTCGCACGGCCCATAGCCCTGGCGCTGTTCAGCTTGCACTCCTCCTTGTGGCCCTGCAGACATGACTCATTCACTGGGGAGACTGTAAACCTCCACAGAAATAGAGCATTGTGATTTTTGCTGTTCTTTTATGGATGGTCTTTGGTCATATTGATTAATTAGCCAGTTAATTAACTCATCAACCTCCAAGAGTTTATTGGATGCTGACTATGTGCCAAGCACTCTGCTTGCCCCATCCCCCTGGTGCACAGAGGCTATTAGAGCTTCAAGCACACTTATTTTGCTAATGAAGGTGAGAGTTCCTACAAGTGGGCAGAATTTATCCATATCCCCAGGGCTAGCTAGAAGCCATCACACAGTATCTCCTCTAAGCCTGCCCACCAATCCCTGGTGTCAGTGGATACATTTTCCCAACACAGGCTTTAGTCCAAAGCTCAGAAACTGTTTGTCCAAGTCACATGACTAGAAAGTGGAACAAATAGGAGTGATGTCATTTGCTAGTTTTCCGCTCTTTGTGCTACTTTAGGTTGTCTCAAACTGAAGCACAAATTCTTCCCAGTCTAGATTTCTCCATAGCCTTTTGCAAAGCCATGAGTAGAAGCAGGCACACAGGGAACACCTGCGGAAGTGTACACTCTGCATAAATCTCCAGCTCCCCGAGAGAAGTACAAGCTAGACATGTCTGTTTTCAAGTGAATTAAAACCATTGTACATGTTAATGAAAGGTTGAACTCTACTTTATTCATTGAATTAAATGAAATTAACTCCATTTAAATTTAATGGTTGGAAGGAAAATGAAACATGAAAATGTGTCCAAAAACTTGAGTAGTATTCTATTACTAGAAAATTTAGCTCAGGGGCTGGTGAGATAGTTCAGTGGTCTAAAGCACCTGCTTAGGCAAGCTTAGGGAAAACATGCAGGGACCATGGTTTGATCCCTGGAACCACATTCTGTGCCACCCCTGGGGTGGGCTGAGTTGGCCACAAAATAAATAAATAAATAAATCAGCTCTAATTTTTAAAAAAAATTCAGTTCAGTGCATATCCTAGCACATGCGAGGCTGTTACAGGAGGACTGTACGTTTGAGGCCAGCCTGGCTTTCAGAGTAAGACTAGCTCAACAAAACAAAACAAAACAAAATGAAACAAAACAAAACAGAACAACAGATTTGGAATATGTATGGTGGTTTAAAAAAAAATCAATGTTTTAAACATTTAAACATTCTTCAGACTCAAATTTATTCTGGTCTTATAACTGAATGTATCTTTATTATCAACTCGTTTCTTAAAGAACATTCTAATCTTTAATTTCTTTCTGTCCCTGAATCCTGCTCTCTTACCAGTTGCTGTCAATTTATTTAAAACTCTTTCATGTGGCCTCTCATATATAGGACTTAACAACAACTTGAGTACTTGAAAAGCAATCTAAGGGTAAATTAGAATATTTAAAATAATTTTATTGCTCTAGTATTTTCAATTCAATTATTAAAACATGCCCATAATATTGCTTAGTCCAAAATAGCTGTAACTGGATTGTTTTGAAACGTCACTGTACGGGCTGGAATGGACTTTTAGAACCGAAGACTGCTCGGGTTCTGAAGCCAGTAATCCAAACCTACACGAGCTGGGTGTGGTGGTGCACCCCGCAGTCCTGCCCGCCCCTCCACTCTCTGGTTCGGAGCTGTATCTTTGTCCTTGTGACGCACCCCACACTTCTTTGGCTTGCCTTCTAAGTCACTAGTCGGTTCTTTTCTGGCTCCTCCTTTGCCTAGTCTCTATCTCTGTCTCAGGGGTCTTTCCTATCTGTGGATTTCTAGGTTGCTCCATCCAGTTTCTTGCTTTAGATACATTTCTGCAGTCTGAGTGGGTCCCCCAGAGCGCTGGAAGTGAATCCTCAGGGTGCGCCTGAGAGGTGGGACCATTAAGAAGCGAACAGCTCCCAAGGGCTTTGTCTTACAAGACGATTAGGATTGTTACCGTTGGAATGGGTTTGTTATCAAAAGAAAATCTGGTTCTCTCTTGCTGCCTTGACTGTCCTGCTCTTCACCTTCTGCTGTGGTGTGATATAGCAAGAGGTCCCTCATCACCAGAGTGGTCTCTTCTTCCTGGACTGCCCCAGTCTCCAGAACTGTCATATATCGATGCTTTATACATTGCACAGTCAGGCATTCTATTACAGTAGCACAGAACACACTAAGACATCTATCAACATACAAATCACTCCTGAGATATTTCTGGACTTGGTTTTTCCTGAGATTGACCTCAGAACTATTTACCCAACTTCCTCATTGTGATAGAAAATGGATGTTTCAAAGTTAAATGATCAAAATACAACTCAGTTTTCCTCCACCAGCCATTCTCAGCTCAGAAGGCGAAAGTACAAAAAATGTAATCGTCTGTACCCCCCACCCCCCGCAAAATCCTGTAGTAACATGAAATTCTTTTTCTAGTGTTCCCTACCCCCTAACTCCAAATCTGGTTATTTACCAGTGAATGCTAGCTCTGCCTTCAAGCTACGTCCTTGGCCACATTGACCTCTTCTCTGTGCCACCCCAGCCCTCCCCTGCCCTCACACCTGAGCCCTGTGGGACCCGCTTGCTGCCTGCTCTCCTCCTGCCCGCAAGCAGCATCTGCCTCTGGTCTCCACGCTCAGCTCCTGCCTGCTCTCTCCCTTGCTCTGTGACCACACCAACCCACACCCATGTCATGGTTTTATCATCGATTATGTTTTCTGCGAAGCCTCCCTCATAACTCAAACTAAATGCGACCTTCTGCTCCCTGCACCCCCTAACCATTTTTAAACCTTCTTTTTAGGATCATCACTAAGCATACGTCCGGTTCACTGAGTTCTCGGCTTGTGTTTTGTCCTCTTTCAGGATGTAAGCTCCATGGAAACAAGGACTTATTACATGTCCCCAGCACCCCTAGTCTCTAGAATAATCCTTTTTCTTGGTCAACCCTCTAAATATTGATATACTTTTAAGTTTTAAGACCATCACACATTTTATTTCTCTTTTCTTGTGGCACTGGGAATCAAACCCAGAGCCTCACACATGCCAGGCAAGGGCTGTTCTCACTGGACTACACCTTCAGCCAAGCTGGCGTGCAAAGCTTTTCCCAGTATGNGTTTTCATGTAATAGTTTTGCACACTATCTTTCCCACTGACCATCAGAAGGTATTTCACATATTGTTTAATCATCCTCATAAACATCTTTTGGATGATTGCATAACCCTGCATTCCATGCCATTTGCTTTGGTTAATTTCATAGTGATTTGACATTTGGGCCATTTCTAATTTTTCACAGTTATGAACAACATGCTTGTTCAGTCTTTGTGCGTGCGTGTGAGTGTGGTGCCCTGTTTTGTCTGTGCTCCTGGCAATGAGGCCCAGAGACCCCAATCCCGAGCATCCTTTGCGGAGCTGCACACCTGGTCTGGCTTCAGTGGAGACTAAGCCAGGGCCTGCGGTGCAATTAGCATTTGAATTCGTGACAGGAGGATAAACAGGTGATTATCCCGTTTAACAGCTGTTGAATGGTGTTAAATAGACTCTGTCTGACAGCTTGAGCTTCAGATGCAGGGTTTATTAACAAATGATACAGAAGGAGGGAGAGAACTGGTTTTGAAAATACAAGTGAAAACAAAATTTCAAAACTGAAGTCCTTTCAAAGCACGTTAGACCAGACCAAACTAGATTCATCCCGACTTCTAAATCAAGTTACTTGTTTAAAAAGTGAATAGCACAAGCAATTGCGTTTCATACTTCCTGCTTTTTGTCCGAGCAGCTCAGCTCCACTCTGGGTGCTCTCACAGTTCTCCTTCGGTTCAAAAGGAGGACTCGCGACATGGTGTGAGGGGCTGCACTGTACCTACGGGGAAACTGAGTCACAGCACTGCCGCAGACTCTTTCAGGAGCCAGATTTTAGCACTGACTTCTAAAATCATCCATCTGTGTCTTTGTCTGTCTCTCTCTTTCTTTTTCAGGGTGAAAAACTGTGCTGACATTTTTACACAATCAGGTGAGAACATTTTTATTGTACATGATGCTATCTTGACAGTTTTCCTTTAATGACCTGTTTTGGATTAGAGCTGTGGGAACCTTTGCAGTTCGAGCTGGCAAGCGCCCAACAGAGTGCACCACTGCTGCTGTTTCTCTTCTTTTCATGGAAGTTTTGGCTTCTCAGGCCTTCCTGTGCAACCCCTGTTCTGGGGCCTTGAACCCAGGACCATGCTAAGCACATGCTCCAACCTGGAGCTATACCTCAGTGCACTTCCTGAATGCTTTGTCTCAAGTATTGGGTTTATAGATTTAAGGTCAAGATGGATATAAAGCTGTCACAGTTTACTGCACTCTGACAAGTGGCCTAGGTTTTCTAGAAGTTCTATAAAACACAGTAAAACTTTCACTGTCCCAGCTTTCCTGAAGAAGCAGCCAAGCCTTCTTAGTAAAAATCCCTGCCAGGAAGAGTGAGACTTTGATAAATGCAAATGTCACTTTCTTCTGGCCTATGAGTATTTGGATGCCAGGCACACCAAGAACCAAAAGAACACAGAAACATGGGTGGGCTGCTGGCCCTATTAGCATTTTCAATCTGATGCTCAGAATCAAATACTATTCAAACACTCTCTCTCTCTCTCTCTCTCACACACACACACACACAAACTTTGTCCTGTCAAAAAATAAAAATCATTATCCTTTAAAAAGTGACTTTTTTTTCAGAACCGGGGATTGAACTCAGGCCCTTGCGCTTGCCAGGCAAGCACTTATTCTACTGAGCCATCTCCCCGGCCCAAAAGTAACTTTTGTTTAGATCTGAGGAAAGATCAGTGCACTTACCTGTGTGTGGCCGGGTTGAATTACTTCCGATTTAGGGTCAGCTCCTTTCATTTCTTTCATGATCTGTAGGACAATGCAAGGGCTACACCACCCTAAATGGCCATCTGATGATTGACATTGTAAGAGAGTAGCATCTGTTCTTTTGGGGGCACACAATGACAATGAGGAGGAGGTTTAGGGCAGATTTGGAGTAAGTCAGACAGATTTAGTGTATGTCCCAAATAGTGTGTAGGACGTATAGAAATGTAATTATGTTAAAGCTTACTCATTGTGTTAAATTTTTTTCTTTGTTTGTATTTTAGGGAAGGGTCTATAGGGTGTTTAGGGTCTTACTACTAGATAGGGCTCATGGTGATCCGCCTGTTTACAGCCTCCCAAGAGCTGGGATTACAGGTGCATGGGATTACAGGTGCATGCACACCCAGTCTCATTGTGTTACATTGATAGGGTTGGTCTAACTCTGTTTCCATACCTGAGTAATGAAATTTGGCCTCCATAGCCTCAACACATTATAAACTGAAACCTAGCTTGATGTGAACCAGGTGTAACCTAACTGACAGTTGAGGGAGTCTCCTCCAATCATAGCAGCTGGAATTCCAGCCAACTAGAGGCTGAAAGCTGCCACTAAATGGCCATGTAAGACCAATACCAACTAAAAGGGCCAATCATTTTGTTTCTGGATGCCACTTCTTTTTCACGGGCTATAAATAGAGCCTGCACACGTGGTGGGGTGGGGGAGTGTTTGGAACCAACTTCCCTGCAGAGTGCTGCCTGTTTCTAGAAAGTTTCTTGTCCAAATAAACTTCGTCAGATTTAACTCATCCAAGAGTGATATTTAACAATTGTTTCTCCCCAAATCAAGTTCACTTGAGCATCCATTTTTTTATTTGTTTGTTACAGGATCTCGATACACAGTTCAGACTCATGGTGATCCTTCTGTCTCAGCTTTTCTGATGCTGGGATTACAGGCATAGGACACCATGCCCCGGGGCCTGCACAGACTGTGGTACTAAACATCGAACTGGGGTCCTTGCACTGGCCAGGCAGGTGCTTAGACAACCGTGCTATCTCCCAGCCCTATGTTTTCTATTTGTTAGGTCCGATGGTTGGTGCTATAAATTCTTGATAAGGTTGCATTCTGGGAGTTTTCCCAGAATTCTCAGCAGGAGCAGAAGGGCTCCCTTAGGTTTGGTTGGATGCTGAGATTAGTTTGTTGTCTAACTAACCCCATCAGAAAGATGAGGTAATAATGTATATAAAGATCTCTCTTGTTCTCAATTAATACCTATATTAATGAAAGCAGTGTTTTGCTCAAATGAACCCTGGACATCATCTTTGTTAGCTTTTTTAACAAATGCCTTCGGGCAATTAAGACAGGCAAAGAGGCATGAGGAGAAAAGTCAACACCCTTGGAAGGCCTTTCAGCCCTCCTGTCAGCTGTTCTGGAAGGCGGCTTTCCCCAAGGACAAAATGTGGCCTCATGAGTGAAGTTTCCTGCCCCAGTGATGGTTACACTCATAGGAAGTTTCTTTCTGTGTTTCTTCCGTGAGTAGCTGGGCTTTTGCTTTCTGCTCTGCTTTGTAAGCACTGGAGTGTTAACTCCCCAGGACTTCCTCAATTCTGTAAACTGACCCCTGGTGGTTGCTATAGCAACTGCAAAGCCAGAATACTAAGCTGTGTAAACAAGCCCAGATCCGTGTGCCCAGGCAAAGCAGGCCCTCAAGAAAGGGAAAGAGTACGATGCGCTAGAGCCTGGGTGCTTGGGAAGAGAGGGAGAGTCTCCTCGCACTCGTTCTTCCCCTGCTTTCTCTCTGCTTTTCACTCCCGCCTCTCTCTCCTCCCCTCCTCTTCCCTCTTCTCTTCTCTCACCTCTTGAATTCCCCCCAGCCCAGAGGAGGAGACAGAGGGTATAGGACAGCAGTTTGCAGGGACTGGCTTTTCATGCTAAGGAGTCAGGCCCCAGACCACTGCCAATGAAATCTAAGCATTTACACTGAGCCTTAGGCCAGAACTGTGCCAACTTGACCCTGAAAAATCAACAACCCATGTCACTGCCACACCTGCTCTGGGGTAGAAATGCCATAGATACTGAAGAATGGGTCGTGAGGCCTCCGCTGCTCCTTAGTTTGGTAATCCAGGTGGAGCTGAGGGGGGAGTTTGAAGATTTCTGAGGCCCGTGCGGCTTGCATGAGGACCACTTCCTTTTTTGGAAGGAAGGATGAATGGAGAAAGGTCATCCCAAAACACACAGTCCTGAAGAGCTTCGTAATTGTGCAGATGTGCACACACACTTTCTCTCTCCAGGAGCTCGGCTGCTCCTTGCAGGAAGTTTTCTGCACATGATAGCAGAGCTCCCGGTGCTATTTTCAGTGCTCTTGGGTTAACTCTGTCCAACCCTCATTCAAGTTGCTTGCAGGAAATGCCTGTGCACATGAAGCATAACCACGTGATGCCCCTCGTGCATCTGCTCTCTGAGTCTCCTCCAAGAGTGCAAGCAGGTTGGGGGTGGGGACAGAGTCCAGAAGCGTGTCTACCTTCAAGCTGGCCATTCCAGGCTCTTTTCTTTCTATGTAAACATAATGTTTTCTCAGCTACTCTGGTACAAAATTTAGTATAATAAACGATCTTTACAGTTAGTCTTCTGTGTCCATGAGTTCCGCATTTGCCAGTTCAACTCACCATGGATCAGAAGTATTTTTTAACAATTCCGTCTTTGCTAAGCATGTAATTTTTCTTCTTCATATTCCATAAACAGTAGAAGACGGCAATTATTTGCATAGCATTTATACTGTATTTAGTAGATGTTGTAAGTAATGTAGAGATGATGTAAAATATACAGGAGGATATATGTTATGTGCAAATACTATGTCCCTTTATTTAAAGCACCTCAGTATCTCCCGATCTGTGTTATTTGTGAGCTCCTGAACCAACGTTCTGTAGAGGTGGAGGTGACCATTCTTGTGTAAGAAAGCTTTCTGTGCTTTTCCTTTTGAAGTGTTTGCAGATCCCTTTATTAGATCTTTACAATCATAGATGGAAAATTCTATCTTCTAGCCAATTCTTCAGATGAAAAAATGAACATAAGGGACATGAGACGACTCCATTACAATGAAGCTCTTGGTTAAAAAAGAAGTAGCAAGACACGTGTTGCTCTCGTTTCTAGATGTCACATCTCTGTCCCCTGTCTATGTGACTCTGAAGAGCAATGGACACTTCTGAATTCTCCATAGCCAACATGTCTTCTATTTTACAGAGCATTTTTTAATACATATTAAATATCTTGTACTTAGTATTGTTCTTTATATCCTCTTTTCATAATGGACCAACAGGTTCTATTTTTAATGTTTTATCCCTCCTCCTTACACCATCTTCCTTGTGTTATCTGACATGAAAATAGTGTCATCATGTTCTTTCCAAGCCATAATATGAACTACTGCCCGTGACTGGTATGCGCTAAGTTTCCTCCTCTTAGGAATCAGAAAGAAGAAATGAGAGGTCTGACCATAGTTCTTGCTTTTTTCTAGAAAGGTTCTCCTCTTCTTCCTTCTCCTGCCCTCTTCCCTGCTTTTGTTTTGAAAGTAAGGCATCGGGGGTGGGCATGTGACTTGGTGGCAGAGTCCTGCCTGAGGCGTGCTGGGAAGGCCATGACTGGAGATCTAGCACCACACACACAAACTAAAATATAACTCAAAATGAAGTGAAATGAAAACTCAGTCACAGGCCATGGACCCAGCAGGCTTTCTGTGCGTTCAAACCTCGGCCCTTTCCTGGTGGGTGGCTGTGATGTAATGAGGTCTGCCGTAGGATGAATGGAAGCCAGTCTGGACTGTTGGCGCTCTTGCTTACGGGAAACTAGGGAAGTTTGTGAAAGGTAGCCAGTCCTTGGAGGCCCTGCCTTTGTACAGTTGCTCAGTGGCTGAGAGAGATGACAACACAGCGTGCTTCTGTGGCCAGAGGTGTGGGTCTGTCCCACATTCAGCCACACTCTGACAGCTGGGTGTCCTCCAGTTCACTTCTGACACCAGCGACCTGGAGATAGTGTCAGGTGGTGCAGGTGAAGATCTCAGCTTCACACGGCTCCCCCACTCCAGATACCAGTGAGCGTTTCCACTTTACCTGCAGCTTCTCTATGACTGGGCTGCGAATCCAAGGCGCCCACAATCCCCTTCTTGTGTTTGACCATTTTTTAAATGGTTCACAGAAGTCACAGAAACATGTTCCTTCCTTCTACCCATTTGTTACCAGTGGGTTGGCCCGAGGAGTAGCCAAGTGAGTGGGAGCATAGGATAGACCGTGTGTGTGTGTGTGTGTGTGTGTGTGTGTGTGTGTGTGTGTTGTGTGTGTGTGTGTGTAGATTCCATGTCTTCTTGGGTGTGCCACCCTCCTTGCATGTGTATTTGTTCTTATTCACTATACAGAGGCTCAGGAACTTTTATGGAGGTTTTATAGCCTAGGCCTGACCACTTAAGAACCCAGCCTCTACTCTCTGGCCCTTTACCCGGGGATATGTTGTGGGGATGAGTGCTTTAAGCTTCTCTCAGCCTAGTCTTTCTAATGACAGGTCCTCATCCAAGCGCTGGTCATTAGAATGCAGGAGGCTTCTGTCTCCCAGGAAATTCTATGCAATTCTGGAACCTTTCCGCCAGAGCTGGGTCAGAAACCAATGGTTCAGGCAAAAGATGCTGTCCTGAGGATCAGAATAGTACAAGGATATGGTGGGCTCTGTGTCAGGAATTGGGCGCCAAGACTAAAACATCTGCTTCTTATTAGAGATCACAACACTGTGCCATCACACAGCCCATGTGGTGTCAGCAGTGAGGTGGGCTGGCCTGGTTTCCAGGCCAGGAGAAATGTTGGTTCTCACCAGCAGAAAGAGCCAAGTGCCTGGCTGGAGGCAAGGGCTCCGGCGCATCGTTCAGATGGGGCTTAGTAGCTAAGGTAAGATGGGAATGCACCATGCACAGTTGGCCAGTGGCTGAGTGAAGAAACTGGAGCCTGTAAGGATTGGCAATACGCAAGAGAAAAGGATTTGATTTGAGAAAGGACAGACAGCTTGGAGGGCAAAGTCCCAGGTGAGTTGGCATCCTTATCATTGTTAACATAAAAGAACTGGTGATAAATGTCGTTGTCTTCTCCTTCCCCTCTGCTTCTTTTCTTCCTTTCTTCCCCCTTTCCTTCCCTCCCCCTTCCTCCCCCTCCTTCTTTCCTTCTTTCCTTCCTTCCTTCCTTCCCTCCTTCCTTCCCTCGCTCCCTCCTTCCTCCCAAGTGCATGTCAATGGGCCTCTCTGTAAGGTCTGCTGTCTCTTTGGAAGCCCAGCTGGAGCTGCTTTCTTGCCCCTCCTCCAGCCCGCTCTCTACAAATCTGTTTTGCACGTGGGATGGGCAAGGACCTGCTAGCTGAGCTCCTGGCAAGCTCCATCAGGGGACCTCAGCTTTCCTTGTCCTCACCCAGCTGTGTAGGGAAGCTGGCAGTTTTCTGGAACAGCGCTTGCCTGGAATTCCCAGCATCCTCCAGAACCCTGTTATTCTGCAGAATGTGCTGCAGTTTATTGGCCACTGAGAATCCTGGTGCTTCCAGAAATCGCTCTCTTTCACCTGCGTGGAGCTCCATCTTATATACAGAGGGGAGGGGAAAAGAAGGGAAGGGAGAGGAAGGGAGGGGATGGGAGTACAAGGGGAGGGGAAGGGACAGGAGGGGAGGGGATGGAAGGGGGAGTGTTGCTCTGTGGGCTGGTTGGAAAGACTCCCGTCTTGCATGGTTTTCAGCTCTGAGGGTGATAAGCTCTGAATCTGAGTACTATGGGTTTTCTCCAATACCGCCCTGTGCACTGCCAGAAAGTAGGCATGCAGAGCCCACATCAGGACTTAGGGGCCAGCTGGGGCTTAGCCTCAGTCCTCCACCTACTGTGCAAGTACTGTGGGGTATGTGTGCAAAGTGTGGCGTACAGTGAGAAATGGTGTTGTTTCAGTTTCTGTTATGGTTTTATAGTCTCTGGTCAGCCTCATCTTCTGGAAAGTGAAGGTGCCTCCTCCCCTGGAGGAACCACTGCCCTATTGTCTAGGTAGGCAGGTGAGTGCAGACACGGAGAGGAAGGGCATGGCCCCCGTGCGACTTGTGCCCTCCTGAAGCACAGCCACCCTCCGGCCACAGGCCAGGAGCTCTGAGGTGTTGCATGGAGTGTCGGATGTTAGACCGCCCTCACCCTCTGCTGCATGAGGAGGAGTATGCGGGCTGCTGGGATCCTCGCTCTGACAGCCCCCGGAATGGGGCAGAACCAGTGACCATGGAGGGGCCAGGGGCCTCCACTCTGCAGCGCAAGCCCTCTCTCAGGCCCAGCTCTGGGAAGCGAGGTGTCCACATACAACGAGATTTGGAGTCGTTGCTGTGGCCCGCCAGGCCCCTCATCCTCCAGCAGGGCACAGGGTCT
>NDGM011071333.1:0-14613 GCA_002564305.1 Octomys mimax
CAATTTGGTTTGAAACTGTCTCATTGCTATTTGTTTCTCAATAAAATTATGGAAATAAAAAAATAAAATAAAATAAAATTATGGAAATAAATAAATAAATGTTATCTTAGGGGCCAGGGAGTTGGCTCAGTAGAAGAAACGCTTGCCTGGCAAGCACAAGGGCATGAGTTCAATCCCCGTTTCTGCAAATAAATAAATAAATAAATAAAAATAAAATGTTACCTCAGCATTGATCTCTCACAATTCACAACTGGAATTCTGATTAGTATTTTATTCAATTAGTGTTTTTCCAACTACATGCTGTTTCCCAAGAGTGGCTTACAAAGTAAATTTAGTAGTTTGTTGCCAGCAATTAAGGACAAAAGAAGAAAGTAGAAAATATTAGAGTGTGCTGTATTGTTTCAGTTATATTTACTAATTATACATACCTCATATATTACGTGATATAATTTCATTTATAATTATGGTAGAAGAAAGGAAGGAAGACCCCCCAGAAAGGGAATCTATAAAGCACTTGGACTTTTTCATACCTCTCTCCATATCTTTTAAACTGTCATATCTTAATCTCACATTTTTATGTCCCTAATATGGCTTGTCTCTAGCTGTCCCTTCAGAGCCTCATGAACAAATAGGTGGAGTTTTTCACAGTGACTGGATTGTGGGTGTGTGATACTGGACTAGACCACTGATTGGTTTAGCAAAGTTCTGGGTCTGGGTGATAGATTTACTAAAAACAGAACACCCACCCTAGGTTTGGTGGCACCAACCAATAGGTTTGCAGCCTTGATGAAGTAAAAAGGGAAAGAAGAAAGGTTCACTACTTCCTGCCTGTTGCTCTGTGGACCGTTTCTCTTCTTTGAGGTCCATCTTCCATGCCACCTTGCCTTGGAGCCAGCTGACAACGTCTATAACCTCTACAAGCTGTGAGCTAAAATAAACCTTTCCTCTAACTTGTATCAGGTATTTTGTCCTGGTAATGAGGTAGATAGGACAGTTGCACTTTCTCGATAGTTCTTCATTCCTTTCACTTGGCCACTAATTATCACTTAGGCTATTGATAAATGTATTCCAGGAACTTTTACTTGTATTTAATTTTTGGAGTGTTTTTGTTTTTGTTTTGAGACAGAGTCTTGCTATGTAGTTCAGGCTGGTCTTGAATTCACTATATAGCCAGGCTGGCCTGAAATGGTGATCTTCCTGCTTCAGCCTCTCAAGTGCTGGAATTCCAGGCATGTGCTACCACACCCAGCATTATTTTTATTTAATATTTTAAGACCTATATGTTTTCCTTTGCTCCTTACATATCTGCAGTCATATTTGGGGATTTTAACATGTTTCTAAGCTCCCTCATCCTCTCAGGTACTGAGGCCACACCCTCTTAGGGATGGTCTCTCCCGCTGCTTCCCTAAGCTCTCAGCAGCAACAGCAGCCATCAGCCTGGTGGGGAAAAGTTCACCCTCCTCAGTGCGTCCACAGCCTCCACCGCTGCCACCAGGGCCGCTACGAAACAAGTCCATTGAGCAAGAAGTGATATGGGAGAAAAGGCTGTCACACTCAGCATGCTATTTTATCCACCTGGCTATGAGAGTCCCTGCTATAGCGAATGCCCTGGGTGGGGACTCACACAGGCCACAAATGCCTTCACCGTGCCGTGTCCTGAGACACATTCCTGTACTTCCACCCCAGACCTTGCCACCAACCTTCTGAGCCTTCCTGCTGTTCTTGATCACCCATGACCAAGTGTTCATGGTCACCCACTGTCCCATCTATCCTCCTGGACATCTCTCAGGCACAGCCTGTACACAACCAAAGCCCGAGAGCCTGACAAAGTGTGAGAGTCCCATAGACATTGTAATCGTGCAACCCATCCAATTAAATTTGGGGTCAGATTTTCAGCAAGTTTGAAAGTCTACAGCTACAAGAAATAAAGGATTAACTGAGAGATCAACAGACTCTGATTCTCAGAATTTAAAGACTAGAGCTTCTCCCTTGCTTTCCATACTAGCCCCCATGGACTTGAGAGAAGCTGTCCAGCCCACAGTCCTGAGATCTTCACCACTGTGGCAGAGCTGCTGCTGCAGAGGACCCTTCACATGTAGGTGACAAAGCAGCAATCTCAGTACGTGCTACGGATAACTTGGAACTAGTAGTATTTGGGGACTTGGCTTCCCAGGGGCAAGGGACTATCTCTGCTTTGTAGTTTTTGCAGATTTTTATGGCATAAACATGCCCATCAGCTGGGCATGGGGGTGCATAGCTGTAACTTTAACACTCTGGAAGCTGTGGCACAAGGTACACTCTGAGCTCAAGGCCAGCCTGTGGTACACTGTGAGTTTGTAGGCCAGCCTGGATTACCCTGTTTCAAAACTAAATAAAGAAGCTGGGTGTGGTGGCACATGCCTGTCATCCCAGCACTCTGGAGGCTGAGGCAGGAGGATTTGTTGCAAGTTCAAGACCAGCCTCAGCTACAAAGTGAGCTCAAGGCCAGCCTTAACTGCATAGTGAAACCCTGCCTTAAAAAGATAAAAGATAAAAAAAGAATAGAAAAAGATAATAAACACTCTCATTATGTCTGGTATTAAGTTATCAACACTGTACAGAGTTGGAAAGAGATGTGCATGAGGGGCTTTCATGAGGTAGCAGGGGGCTGGGCTGGCCACACAGTGCAGCGCCCCCTGTGTGTTGTACCCCAGTAACTCCAGTCCAGCGTGAGTAAGGCCTCACGAACCCAGAATCCCTTCTTTGAGGGCCTGTTTCCTGCTCTCGAAGAAACTGTTGGTTCCAAGTACTCTGTCAATCAAAGTCCAGACAGGAAAGCAGAAATCACCCCAGTTATTTTAACAAGGGTTGGTTTGTATGAGGAAATGGTTAGGCAGGTAAAGGAGAAGCAGGAAAGCCAAAAGAGAAAGATGCAGCTGTTATCCCAGGGCAGTAACCCAGGAAGCAGCTACCATGGGAGTGAGAGGCCGGGAAGGGAGCAGGGAGCAGGATGTGCTGCTGTTTAGTGTCAGTGTGGGACAATGTGCATGGGACATCACCTGCTCCAGATTGTCACAAGCATCCGTGCCCAGAGATTTTATTTTTGGGTGCGGGTGGTGGGCATCAAACTCAGGACCTTGTGCTTGCCAGGCAGGTGCTTATGCTGGTGAGCGATCTCTTCCTGGTCCCAGATATTTTTTTACTGGGGCTCCTTACATGGATATGATGGGTTGACTGATTGCTCACACGATTGATTTCAGTCCCCACGTCAACCAATCCTGTGAAACAAAGTCCCTGCTTTGTGTCACACTGTAGGTTGTGGTAGCCAGCCCCTTGATGTATAGTCAGGCCCTGTCTTAAGTCATAATGTTAAACCTCTTCGGTTTCAGCAGATGCTCTGTCAAATAAAGGTATTCTTATCCATGAACATTCTAAGGGCCCAGACAGCACTTCCTGCAAGCCAGGAATGAAGGCCAGCCCTCTCTCTGGGCAGGGTCAAGACCCTGACTACACAGTCTGCCCTGTGGGAGGGAGGCTTTGCACACACACAGGCCTGAGCTGCTGTGACCTTGTACAATCTGTACCTGCGCCATCTCTGCTTGGAGGCTGCAGACAGCAGGGCTTCCAGCCCCGCAGCTCGGGACCCAAGAGCACAGGGTCCCCATTTGTCTCAGAGGTGGGACTCAGAGACCCTGAGCTTTCGGGTCCTGAGCAGCTGGCTGGTTGCGGAGACCCACAGAGAGAGCAAGACGCCAGCAGAGCTTCGATGGCTTGACTAACTTACCCTCAGATAGTCAAGCAGGATTGCTCATTTGCCACATTGCAGATAGAAGCAGACGGTGGGGACAGAGACACAACCTCTTGGTGTGGTGTGAGATTCTAGGAGAGGACAGGAGCTAGGAAATGGTGTCGTCTCTTGTAGAACATCCGGTCTGCTACTCCTTGGCTGAAGGTGGCTGCTCCAGAAAGGACTGACCCTGCTTCTGCCAGGGATGGGTGCTCACCAGCCAGGGGAACCTTCAGTTCTCAGGTGGAGCTTTCAGCCCACCTGATCATGTGACTTTGGGCCCCACCCCTTTGAGAAGGCCGCTATTGGCTCTTGCTTTTCAAGAGACTCAGCCTTCTTTTCCCACCAGGCCTTGCGCCTGACACTTTTCCTTTGTGCATGGAACAGTATTTTGGGTTCATTGTACACCAAAGGATCCCGCTAGACTCCTCAGCTAGGGTAGGTCCTGACCTTTGTCTTCTGTTCTGTGAAACTCAGAGCCCTCGCCCACTGCCTGACACATTTGCCCAGGGGAGAAGACATCAGGCTCCGGGTTCAGCTCATCCCTGAGGGCTTCAGCTCCCTTCTGTGGTGGACTGACAACTAGTGGTCAGCTTGCAAACCCCAGACCAGTGCTGGGCATAGAAGATCCGCCTGAGGATTGTGGCCAGCAGCAAGAAAAGATCTCTAGAGGAGGAGGAGGTGGCACTGCTGATTTTCCTGGAGGAGCCTGTCACGCTGGCTTTGCTGGTATGAACTTGCTGTAACATTCTCATTATCGGAGAAGTTCAGGACCTTGTTGCTGAGGATGGCTGCGGTGCTTTCGCGGGGAGCTCTGGTCCTTACTTTGAGCGTTGCTTCCTGGCTCCAGCTTAGATGCCTCAGCCTTTTGGGACAGATCCTTCGTCCTGCTGGCATAGACTTTCTAGTTCCATGACACACCTTTGGACCTTCTTAGTCCAGACCCATGACATAGACTTGCATGAGACACTGTCATGGGCTCTAGGCTTCCAGTTATACTCGTGGGGGGCATTGTATGGGCTCTAGGACTTCTGCTTGACCCATGCAGGATTGCTGTGGGATCCAGGCCCTCAGAACAACCCTGGAGCCGTCTTATCAATATATTCAAAATGTTTTCTCCAGTATTTGAGCTGTTTTGAGCCAAAGGGTCTCGCAGTATAGCTAATCCTCCACACATTCTGCCAAAGACGAAAGTCTTCTGAGTAGTTTTTATGTTAAAATTATTTTACTGCGTGCTGGCTTCAGCTCTTGGTTTCTTATACCGTTCCCCATAAATGGAAGGGGGATGCCTTGGAAACGGATGAGCCCAGCTCTGGAACAAGCAATACGTTAGATAAACCTGGCATAGTTCACAGCTTCAGAAAGATGGAGGGAAAAGCAAATTTGCAGTAGAGAAACCGGGAGGATCTGTTGGCCAGGTAACCAAGGTCACCCTCCTCTGTGATAAGCCTTGTTGGTAGGAGGTGGCCTGGATGATGTGATAAGTATATTTATCTTCATTCCCAGAAATGCACAACTTCATTGTTGTAAGATGGGCACAGTGACACATACGAGATATTGTGGCTCCTCAGGAAGCGGAGGCAAGAGAATCACTCGTGCCTAGGAGTTTGCAGCCAGCTTGGGCCATGTGGAAAGACCCCTATCTCAAAAAAGGAAAAACCTAAGCATCAAGACATCTTAGCTGGGCATGGCAGTACATGCGAGTAATGTCAGTACTCAGGGAAGCTGAGGCAGGAGAATCAGAAATGCAAGACCAGGCTGGGCAACTTAACAAGTTTCTGTCTCAAAACAGAAAGTGAAAAAAGGCTGGAGATGTAGCTCAGAGCAAACACCCTGGCTCAGTCCCTAGTACTGCAAGACAGAGTGAGGAAGGACATTTCACAAATTCAACTGCTGGGTCTCCTCAAACTCCAAGGTCATCAGAAATGAAGTCACCCAGGTGTGGCAACACAGGCCCGTGATCCCAGCTGCTCAGGAAGGACTGTGACTTCAGGGCAAGCTGGGCAATTTCGGAAGACCTTGTCTCAAGGTAAAATGTATAAAGGGCTAGCTAGCTCCATGTAATGGGCTTCTGTTCCCCTTTCAGGAGTGTAGAAACAAACAGACCAACAAGCAAGCAAGGGAAGTATGAAAGGCTGTCATAGTAGAGAGGAACTAACACAGACATGACTGAGGGGGAAGGAAAGAAGGAGCAGGAGAAATGGGAAGAAAAGAAGAAAGGAAGAAAAAGTGGAAAGACAGGGAAGAAGGGAAGGGGAAAATGAAGGAAATCTGTGAAATAGGGGCTTTCATTCACAACTTGCTACACATGAGTGATGTTTCCCTGGATGTGAATAATGCGAGATGTTAACAGAAGCAGAAATTGGGTGTTGGGGACACAGGGACTCTACATCTTTGCAACTGTTCTTTGTGTTAAAAAGAGTTACAAGACTTTGTCAGTCAATGTTTCCAGCTCCACAGAGTATTCGCCGGCAGGCAGAAGGTGCTCACTGTCCTCTGGCAGTAGGACCTGAGGACCCATTGTGTCATGTACTCGAAGAGCTGGGTGACCCGGGGAGCTGGTGCCATCGTAGGCCTCTTGTGTCCTGCTCTGGAGATGGCACTGTGCAGAGCGCACACCCTCTGAGGTGCCAGTCCTTCATTTCCTCATCCAGGGTGGTTTTATTTTTGCTTATGGTGACCCTGGGGATGTTCTCTCACTGGGCTTCATCCTCCCAGTTTTATGCTAAGGTAAGGTCTTGCTGATTTGTTTGAGTTGGGCTAGAACTTGCCATCCTCCTGCCCCCCATTCCCCAGAGCACTGGACTATGGGCAAGTGCCACCATGTTCAGTTCTTCCTGCCCTTTTATTTGCCTGTGTATTGTCCCCATGTGATGTTCTCATCCTTGGGCATCCTGCCTCCCTCTTTTGAGCACTCACCCAGATAGTACAGGACACCTCCCATCTCTAGGTCCTTAACTGAGGCATGCCACCCAAGTCTCCTTTGCCATGCAGGACGCTGCGTGGGCAGCTTGGGGATCTGTGCGAGTCCTGGGGAGCCAATATTCTGTTCCCACTGCAGAGATTTGCTCTTGTAGCCCTCAGAACCATGAGACCTGAGCTTATCAGAGGAGAAATGACTCATGTGGACCACCAGAAAGCAAGTGGCTGTGGAAGAGACACACCTGAGATCCAAGGGCCTGGGGATGTTCTGGCGGCGGACACACACTGACGGACGGCCTTCCTCATAAGTGCTGCGAGGGGGTTCGCCCGCACTTTGTCGGCAGAAGCCCAAGACACTGAGCAGAGCAGCTGGGCAGGGCCATGGATGAAGGCTCATCTGTGCTATATTCTAGAGTCTAGATTTCATCCTTGGAGATTTTGTTCAGTTAGAAACCAGGTCTTTACTAAGATATCTGCTCAACCCTGCCCAATGTTTTCATTCAGAAGAGTAACATTAAGCACACACATATATAAATGGGCTTTATTATGTTTATAATTTTATATTAAATATATGTGCACTTTACCACTGAGCTCCCATTCCAGCTCTGTCCAAATTTTTATACAGAAGAATAACATAGCTATCTATACATACATATGTGTATGTTGTATGACTTTTCTATATTCTTATACTGTATAATATATCAAATGTATATATACCATATAATATATAATGGTACATGTTAATATATAATTTATTATTGGATAATTTATATGTATCCATAAAGATATATAGTTATATAGATAGATACAGTTTTTTTCAGTACTGGGGCTTGAACTCAGGTCTTTGCACATGCTAGGCAAACATTTTACCATTGAACTACATCCCCAGCCATATACATGCAATTTTAATGAGCTTACAGTGCCCTGCAATTCCAGGCTGTGTCCCACTCAGGAACTGTATAATATATAAAATGTATCCTGGGCCGGGGAGATAGCTCAGTAGAATAAGCACTTGCCTGGCAAGCGCAAGGGCCTGAGTTCAATCCCCGGTTCCGCAAATAAATAAAATATGATGTATCCTGCTTAGTTTCCAAGATCAGCTGAAACTGAGCATGTGCAGGACAGTGTGACCAGATAAAAGTTTTTGGAGTCAGGTATGGAGGTGCTCTCCTGCAATTCTAGTGTCTGCGAGGCTAATGCAGGAGGATCACTGTAGGCCAGACTGGACTACATTGTCTAATAAAAGCCACAAAATAACCAACAAACAAAAAATTTATTTAGCAGAAATTTTTGATTTACAGGAAACTTACAAAGTAGTAGTAGAAAGAGTTCTAATATACCTCCCATGCCGTCCTCCCAATGTTATAATCTTACACAATCGTGGTAAATTTTTGCAAACCAAGTCACTGACTCTGGCACATTAACTAAACTCCACTCTTCAGATGTCACTCGTTTTCCCACCAGCCCCCCCTTTTCTGCTTCAAAAGCCAACCCAGGATACTCACACTATATTTATAATTTATTTCAGCCAGGCCTGGTAGTACATACCTAAGATCCCATCACTCTAGGAGGCTGAGGCAGGAGAATCACAAGTTTAATCTAAGCCTGGGCAACTTAGTGACTTACCAAGACTCTGTCTGAAAATAAAAAATAAAAAGTTCTGCGGGTGTGGCTTAAGCATTGGATTAGGGCAAAGGCCTTGGATTCGATCCCCAGTACCACAAAACCAAACATTTATTCCTTGTAACAATGCTGACCAGACAACAATCTAATAACAAGAGCAGCAGCTGCCATTGGCGAAGGGGTTCATACACTGCACCCACACATTCTTCCAACAATGAGGCAGTTACACCAGTGCACCAATAAAGAACCTGAAACACAAGAGATATCTAGTAGAAAGCCCAAGAGGAGTGAGAAGCTGGCAGTGCAGGATGAGGACCTGGAAGGGACAAAGCACAGGGCGAGGGGGTGCCCTGGGCTTATTTATCTGTTTGTCTTCCTACCTCTGCTTGACTCGACACCCCACATCTGGCACATAGCAAGGGCTTATAAGGCTGCAGGGACCCAACAGATGGAGGATTAGAAGAGAAATGAGGGGATGAATGCGTAAATAAAGATTCAGGATCACTGGAGGTTGATGTTTCAGGACAAACGGGTACAGGATTTGTAAAAATCCTCGGAGGACCCAGCAGCTCAAAACCAGCCTGTATGGTGAACAGGGTGGTTGGAGCAGACGTAGCCTCCCCCTTTCTGAAAAAGACTTGGAGCGCTGTCTAGAATGAGGCAGAAGAACACTGGAAAGGCTTTTCCTTGGTTGAGGATCTCAGGGACCACGAGGCTGTTGCAAGTCTGGGGAGCGGATAAAAGATGAAGATTCTGCCCCTCCTTGCCTAGGAGAAAGCTCTCCCTGTGCTTCTGAATTCTCTTGGTTCTTTAATGTTCACTGTGAGTGATCAGGGGATGGATTCCTGGTCCCCATCTCTGTGCCTGGTACACAAAACATGCTCAGTAAATGTTTGATGAATGAATGAAATAATGTAATTAAGAACTGGAGAGGGTAGGGTAGAGAGAGACTTCAATCCGTAGGACTTGTCCTCCAGCACCAAGAAGGCCATATTTGCATACAAATAATTGATATTCTAATTACAAATCATTCTTATTGATTTATTAAGCGGAGTCCCTGAAGGATCTCTAGAAGATAATTAGATTCCACATGCCCCAGGGGTAAGGACAGCGATTTACCTCCTTGCTCCCCCACAGCAATGTAAGGCAGAAAAACTATGTGATAAATGTTTGATGAGAAAGAGGCTGAGCATGGCTTTGATTGTGGGGAGCATTTTTTTGGGTCCCTATAGATTTTTCTCAGTGTGTTGGGAGATACAGGGATAGGGAACACATATGTTTGTTTATTTGTGCAGAGCAAAATTGGCAGTCCTCTCTTTTCCCAGGTCCTGGGGATTTCACTGCACATAGCCTTTGCTCATACTGCAGGCATCCAAGGAGGACATTGGCTGAAGGACAATGACAAGGGACAGAAGATACCAGGTCCCTGTCCCCTTCTGTCCAGCTGTGAGATAAAGCAGATGATCTTGGAGTGACCCTGCCAGAGAGTGGCTGGGAGCAAGGGCCTTAGACTTCTCTTCATCTCTTGGTGCCCATCCATAAGCCACTCCAAAGAAATAGATCAAAGTTAAAAAAAGATTATGCAAGCAGTAAGTGAAAGCACCATTTGGAAACACTACTGTTTTCTTTGATTAAAAGCTGTGGCCAGCCTATAAATGCAGTTTCGAGGCCCCCCACCTCCACTGTCCTTGATGGGCTGGCCACCCCAAAAGGCCTCAGAAAACAGAAACGGCAGCAGGCTGTGTCCTCAGCATAAGATGGGATCCTTGAGTTTTCTGAGCAGACAAGCAACAGATGGACAGAGACAGAGGGACTGAGAGGGGCAAGAGGAGCAGAAATCTGCTCAGGTGGGCAACACCATCTACAATTTGCTTTTTCCATTCCTGATCCTGACTGGAGAGAATGCCAATAGCTAGCAGTTCTCAAGTGACTTGCATTTTCCACCTGGGGGAAAAACAAAAACAAAAATCACAAAAGTGATTACAATAAAGTAAATGTAGGATTCCTGTAGCCATGTTTGCTGGGTTCCTTCCCAATGCAGGGGGAGCAGGGGGCCTGTTCCTGGAATCCCACCTGCCTTCCGCTCTGCCACATTCTGGGCATGTGACTAATGCTGGCCATTCTGTAATTAGGCAGACAGGGACCCCAGGACACAGCTACAGGAGGATGGGCTGGTTTCCGCTCCTGGTCTGGTAAGGGTGGGGGACAGATGCAGAGGCTGGCTGGGCTTCAGGTAATCTGAGGACTTTGGAACCACACCAGAACAGAGCGCTCTTCCTGCTAATCGAGCAGCAGCCATCACTCTGATTAGCTGTCTGCTCAATGTGGGGCTTTAAACCAAGTTGTTTTTGTCCAGATCCTTCGTTGTCAGAGCGGGCCTGTAGCATGGTGTGTATTCCCGGGACAGAGCACGTCAAAGCCTGCTAGGGCACCACCCTGCCCCACATCCAGAGGTGGTGTCATGGTTTGAGTTTTTTGTTTTTTGTTTTTTGCAAGTGAAACAATATACAGGACACATTTTATAATATTTTGTAATGAATCACCCAAACAATTATATATAACAAATACAGAAAACCTATCCACACACTAAACGCTAAAGAATCCAGCTGAGGGCCTACAGCTCATAATAACGCCTCCCATGAGTCCAACTGGAGGCCTCGAGACCACCACGAAGTCCCATGCAGGTCTGCTTCATGGATCTGTGCTGGGAAGGCCCGAAGGTCAGTGGTGGAAGCTGGGAAGTCTGTGCCAGCAGGATGAAGGATCTGTGCTAGCAGGCTGAGGGATCTGAACCGTAGCTAGGAAGCAACACTCAAGGTAAGCACCCGAGCTCCCCCATAAGCACCACAGCCATCCTCAGCAACAGTGAGGTCCCAAGCTCCTCCAGTGATAAGGAAAGCCGAGTTCCCATCAGGAAAGCCAATGTGACAAGCTTCTCCATGAGGCTGAGCACCATCTTCCCCTCCGGAGCCAGGAAGCAATGCTCAAGATGAGGGCCAGAGCTCCTCCCGAGTTCTTCGGGAAAGCCAGCATGCCAAGGTCCACCAGCAGCACAGACCAAGAGAGCCAGTAGCTTCCACCAGCTCCATAGCTTCTCCAAACGGCATCCCCCACGGTGTTCCGGCAGCGTCTCCTGCTCTGCCTTCATGGTGCTGCCACAGCCCCTCAGGTGGACCTCGCACACCCGGCATCATGCTAGTGTAGTTCAGCTGGGTGACATAAGTTGACCACCAGTTAGAAATCCAGTACAGGTGGCTTTCCTTTTTCTTCTTGTTTGAACCTTGGTTTTCTTACCAGTCCAGAGACAAAGAATGAAAAGTGTCCACCTCTTGAGTCTGGGTTCACTTGTGTCCTAAGGAGAGCACACAGGTGGCATCTTATACCTCAAAGAGCTCCCTCAGTCTCCTGCGTAGCCTCCAGGGGCTTGCACCCTCTATGAGCTGGGGACTGTGGTGCTGAGACAGTCATTACAAGGTGGGTTTTTGTTGTTGTTGTTTGGTACTGGGAATCAAATTCACAGCCTTGCACTTGCCAGGCTTGCACTGTGCTGCTGAGCTATATAGCCTTGGAGTTCTCTCCTCAGCCCTGCAGTGTGGGTTTGGTTGTCACTTGGTACTTTATAAAGGACTTGAGTCTTTCTCATAGGATGGGTAAATCCCCGCCTCTCAAATACACTAGTTACAGCAGGGCTTATCATAATTTTGTAACACTATGAAAACATCCTCTCTTCCCCAACCTTTGAATGTTATTAAATACAAGCAGATGATCCTTAATGTGTAGCAAGTTGGAACAGGAAAGTGTAGTAAATACCTTCTGTTACTTCCTCCTGTGGGAAAGTGGCCACCAAAAGCCATGTCCCTTTTATTTCTCAGCTTAATTCCCCAGTGAGGTCCTGGTTTGTGTTGTGATACTGCATGGTATGTGTGTGCAGACACAACGGCCTTTCTTGATTTTTCATTTGTTTATTCCTCTGAGCTGAGATGCAGGACTTTCTAATGGGAATAATATTTTAACGTTTGACAACACAAATAATAAACAGTGATGGATCGGCCTAGGAAAACTGGCTGGGGGAGGCGAGGGAGGTGACCTTCAGCTCTCAGCAGCAGTCAGCGGAGGTCAGCAGTGGTGTCCCCTGCCCCACTCGTGGGGTACCCCACCTCTTCAGCTGTCTTTGTCCCTTCCCAGCTTCCCTGGCCCCTCCTTTGAGCCCAAGGTCTCCTGGCAAAACCCATTCCTCTGATCCTATTACTCTCCTACAGCCGAGGCTATAAGGAATCTTTCGTTTTTCTCATTTTGCTCTGCAATTTAAGTCATCTGTTTTTTCTTCATTTTGTGTTTCGTGTGTACACACACGACTATGTGGGTATTTTTTTTTTAAGTACAGCATCAAGAAAAATGAAGACAAGCTCTTATGTTGTTTAGACCTGTATATAAAAATAACCAAGAATTCCCTAATGGATCTCTGCGGGGGTTTGGGAAACAGGTACTAAACGTGCACGGTTTTGTTACAAGCCGTTGCATGCTAGGACTAATAGTGGAGTTTGCATATTACTGTTACAATGGGTGACACCAATTTACACAACTTAATTCTCGCATGATGCATAGGAGCCCCGTGAAGATCGTATCACTAGCTCTTAGCAAATAAAATCACACACCGACTCACGGAAGAGGGACGCAGAGGTCAAGTACGCTCAATGACCCAATGAATGACGCGGAAATGCCCGCGAGCTGGCCTCGAAGCCTTCTTTGAGAAACGGACCGTGAGCGAGCCGCTCATCTTGGAGACCATCCTGAGCACGCGGGATCATAGTCCGCTGCTCCAAGCGCTGCCTTCGTGATCGCGGGGCCGCTGGTTGGCGCATCGCGACGCGCCTTGTGGTTCAGCTGCTGCCGCTTCTCCACCCCCAGGTGGCTGTGGGTTCTCTTCACCTGGAGAATGTGATGCACCCCAACATCACCTCCACGTGGACACTCCCGAGGCCTCCACGCTTGCTGTCTTTTAAGTACCCGCAAGATCATCAGGAGTCCATTTAAGAAAATTGCCCTCTGGCCACCAACACTCCTATCTCCTACTGCATCAAGATGGGATTAAAGAATAGGAAAGAAAACCCGCAGGGACCTTAATTCTCTAATGTGAGGTTATCATTTTAGAAATCAGGCATATAGTAATAAATTCACACGAAATGGGGGGGGCACTTTGTGCTTCCATGGCATGTGTAATAACGACTCGTTAAGAGAGCAAACCACCCTGCTGGTAAACAGCATCCACACTGTCCGTGCCTCTCTGCTATTGCGTTGTTTTTTTTTTTTTAAACAAACAAACAAACCAACCCTGATGCATTCTCATTCATATGCAAACCAGGCATGATCTGACCCCATCATGTGAGCAGCTGATGGCAATTTAATGTTGATGATAGTATTCCACGGGTGCAGTCTGTACCCTCCCATGTACATTAACATCAAATCAATATTCACAGCGCCACCATTTTCTTCATAAAAGTGCCCTTTTCTAATGGAGTGGAACCCTGGTAGCATTCCCATTTTATTTTCCATATGTTTTATTTAACAAAGGCCTGAAGCTCATTTTCCATGGAATATTAATAAAGAGCAATGTGCCCCGTCTTCTGTTCCCCCACCCCCACCCCAACAGCGGTAGCCGTGCAGACGGCATCTTCATGAACACGGCGTCTGGATTTTAACCTTGGTTTGTAGGAGATAACAAGAAGCACTGAAAACAAAAATCTAAAGTCTGATTAAGATAATGATAAAGTGAGTCCTCTTGAAAAGGTGTTAGCTGGGACACTTTTTTTCCTCCTTCTGACTTACAGGTTTCAGCAAGGCTACAGAGAGAAGCGATAGTGTTCCTGGAGAGTAAATTCTAGAAGGCTGCAGACGAGCGCCTTCTTAACAGCATTCTCAGGGGAGGATCATTTGTGATCAGGAAGCAATAAATAGTAGAAAACACATAAGTGGAAATCTGAAAAGGTTCTGCACTTTATAATTTATGATTTCAAAAGAAGTCTGTCTTTTAATTCTAACGGAGATAGCTCAGTGGCACAAGCACCTGCCAGGCAAGTGCAAGGTCATGAGTTCAATTCCTGGTAAAAGGAGAAAAAGACCTGTGACAAACTTAGAGGCTGCTTAGAAATTTGGGTCCATAACTTAGTTTTTACATGTTCTAGGTACTCATGGATGAAATAAAGCGAAATTGTTTTTTCTTTTGTATTTTTCTTTTTGTAGTTTTTAGGGAAGGGTCTACAGGGTGTCCAGGGTCTCACTACTAGATCGGACTCATAGTGATC
>NDGM011071344.1:0-13148 GCA_002564305.1 Octomys mimax
AAAAAAAAAAAAAAAAAAGGCAAGAAAAAGAAATTGTTGGACAGGACAGAACTATATAATAATGCAGATGAACTAGAGTCCTGGGGACTTAATTATTTCATACTAAGATCTGATGACACTATCACACCTTCACTGATTCTAAAACTTGGCTAGAAAAGAAATGTGAATCAAGTTTCCACAGAATAAATCACCACCACCACCAAACAACCAAAAAATCCTAAATGTTTGTGTCTCTATTCATCAAGGAGGATGGAAGCTGGGAAGACAAGTTAGGCTGTCACAGAGACAATGAGGAGCAGTGGCCACAAACTGTGCACCACCTGAAGGAAAAGCACAGACCCTGGCTACCCATTAGACTACGCCCTTAATGAGTCCTGAAGTTCTTCAAGATTCTTATCCTACGAACTGATTTACAGAGGATCACCACTTACTCAATTCTTTAGTAGAAAAGAAAGTTCTATAAATCTGGTAAATCTAAATTTTATCCTCTAAAATTCTGGCGGGTATTTGGTGCAGAGTCGTGTTTTATTGCACAAGAGGTTGGTCATCCTTGAATTAACTCGCTTCTCATTATAATCACAATCTGTGAGACATGATGTGAAGAGCGCTGGCCACACAGAACTTTGTGCACCTCTGCCCTCCTGCTTCTTAACCAGCGCCCTGGAATTTGAAGGATGAGGGCAAAGTCCCGCAAGTGTTAGTAAGGCGTCTTCTACGCGGTTCCAAGCAGCAGGCTGCTTTCTGAAATGCAGCTAGGTGTGCATTCTCTTTTTTGGAGCTGAACAATTTCTAAAATTCCAGTAAGGCAGAAAAGGCGCGGGTCGAACGCGGGGTGCAGGGAGAGGGGACGGACCTGGGGACACCAGTGCTGACAGGACAACCCTGAGGAGGCTGCAGAAGCTCGAGCCCGGGAGCGAGGGCTCCCCGGAGCGAGGGGTGGGGGGACGACCAAAGCCAGCAGCGCGGGCAACGAGCGCGACAGAGACTATGCCGAAGCGCCGCGCTCCCCCAAGGTGGCCCGAGAAGGAAACCCGGGCCCGCGGTCCCGCACGCCGCCCAGAAGGAGTCTCGCAGGGTACCTGACTGCGGGCGGCCCGTCCACAGCCCCCTCCCGCCGCCCCGGCCGCAGAGGAGGCTGCTGCTCCGCAGGACCGCCGCGCTCCACAGCATGGCGCACGTCTCAGACCAGTCGCCCGCGCCGCGGCTGAAGGAGCAAACGCGCCGCACTGCGCCTTCCGCCGCGCGGGGCGCTCGCGGGCGCTCGGCTCCGCCCTCCACCGGGCGGGGCTGGACCTGCTGACTTCGCAGGGTCCCTCGTCAGGGTTCTTCCGTGAGGGCGGGGCTGAAGACTGGTGGTCTGGGAAGACCTTCACCGGGGTCTGGTGTTCGGTGTTTCCTTTATTTTTTTCTCTTCCTTCAGTTAAATCACTCTTCTCCACCGAATTGAGTACCCCATTTATCCCGCCGCCCGTTGCGGAACCCTTATGACCTAGGAACCAATATGCCAAAGGCTTTGGCGGCCGGAGGACTGTCTGGGTAAAGGACGACCAGTTCTCGCTGGCGGGTCCGTCGTTACAGTTCCGGTAGGAGAACGCGGCGGTGAAGGCGTAGTCTTCGGTTCCTGCCATGCACCGACCGAATTTCCGACCCCCGACTCCTCCTTACCCGGGCCCGGGTGTAGGAGGCTGGGGTAGCGGGAGCAGCTTCCTGGGTACCCCGGGCGGGGGCGGACCGCGGCCGCCCTCCCCTCGGGACGGGTACGGGAGTCCGCACCACACGCCGCCGTGCGGGCCCCGGGCTAGGCCCTACGGAAGCAGCCACTCTCCGCGACACGGCGGCGGCTTCCCGGGGGGCCGGCTCGGGTCTCCGTCCCCTGGCGGCTACCCTGGCTCCTTCTCCAGGTCCCCCGCGGGGTCCCAGCAACAATTCGGCTACTCCCCAGGGCAGCAGCAGACCCACCCCCAGGTAATCATAGCCAGCGTTTGCCGAGCTCTTCCTGTGTGGCAGGCATGGTACTCATGCGCCCTTTACGTGGATTATTTCGTTTAATCCTCTCTGAGGTGACTTTCTATTGTTAGCCCTATTGTGCAGGTGAGTCAACTAAGGGTTAGAGAATTTATCTTCTTTACATTTAGTCTACAAAGTGGCAGAGCCGTAGTTCTGTTCTAGCGCCCTGGTGCCTTTAACCAGTGACCTGCCGCTCGTACACAGTTCTCCCAAAATCTCTTATTTCCTCATCTTTTCCAGGACCTTGTCAGTTCGTCTCAGTAAGTTATTCTAAGCCCGTGAACTCTCTAGAGGAGAAAAATTGAAATGAAACCCCAGAATGTAGTTTCTGTGGATTGTAGGCTGTTGCCATTTTCTACAGCGATTACCTGTCTCCTTCCCGCCCTCCCCCCGCCCTTTTTTTAAACCTTTATCTTTATTCCAGCTACATTTTCCTTCGGTACTACAGGAAGTTTTCCATTTCAGTAAGAGTGAACACAAGGCAGAGGGGATAGTTCCAATGTATCTAGGATTTCTTTCGCTAACAATTTGGATCTGCTCACTGTTTTCCAACTTTGCGTGTGCTAAATCATTCCTGCCTCTTTGAGCTTGGAGCTAATAGAAAATTTTCGTGAGATAGAAAGGTTCTAAAAACTTTATGGAGTTAAAAATAAGTTTTGATTTCCCTCCGGGATAAGAAGGAAGTTTCCAGGGAAAATTGAATACGATTAGTTCATTACATCATTGCTTGTATTTGATTTCACTACCACTTGTGTGCAATAACTGCAGAATAACTACACTAAAAGCTCAAAGAAGAATTTGGAAAAAAAAGAAATATGTGAGGTAATAGTGGGAATGGAATTAGTTTATTACATCACTGCTTGTATTTTATTTCACTACCACTTGTGTTTGATAACTGCAGAGTAACTACACTGAAAGCTAAAAAAAGAATTTGAAAAAAATATTTGAGGTAACAGTGGGAATGGAATAAGCATACCAAATTGATGTAAGGACTTTTAACAACAAAACACTAGATTAAAGGAAGCATAAACTTTGTGATTGAATGAATGTATCTGTATTAGGATTCAAGAGACAACTTTTAACCAGCAGTATGATCCTCACTAGTCTTTAACAAAAGGAAAAAGTACCAGTTATTTCTACTATATGTTTTTTTTTAACTGATGATTTTTTTCCTAAAGGGTTCTCCAAGGACATCTACACCATTTGGATCAGGGCGTGTTAGAGAAAAAAGAATGTCTAATGAGTTGGAAAGTTATTTCAAGCCTTCAATGCTTGAAGACCCTTGGGCTGGCCTAGAACCAGTATCTGTAGTGGATATAAGCCAACAATACAGCAATACTCAAACATTCACAGGCAAAAAAGGAAGATACTTTTGTTAACATTTCTGAAATTCACCTGGAAGCTTCATGTGTCAGGAACATCTTGGACAAACTTTTACCTTGTGCATAAGTTGAACCCAAAGATGATGACTTTGAATAATTAGTAAGGTCTTCATATTTTTCATCATATCAAGTGTTAGAGAAGAAGATAGGATAATTTGCAGTATTTAGCTCTCTGGAAGTGCCTACCACATTTAGAAGATTTACAGTTTCCATATATTTAATATTCCTGATTATATAATGAACATTTGTCTTTTAATGTTTTTCCAATGTTTTAAAATAAAACATTTTGTCTTTCTAGCTATATTGTGATTTTCTGGTATAAGTAAAATTACTAAAATAATGCCTTGTTATCACCTAGAATTTGTAAAATGCTTTTGCAAACTACTTTTAAAAATGAAATATACCTCTAGATAAAATGGATGAACCATCTTTTCAGCTAAAGACAGTTCTGTTTGTTCATAAAGGAAGAGACTAACAGAATTCTGTTCATATTTGAAATAACCAATTGTTCTACATACATGTTTTATCTAAAGTTTCTGTAAAAATGCTTTCAGGGTTGATTTTTTTCAAGTCACAGAAACCCATTTGTCATGAGTTTATCCTCATTTAATCAGAAAAAGCAATGATAGAACATGCATAGCTAGATAAAGTGTTCTGTTTCTCAGAATTGTGGGATTATTTACTATTGAGGCCAAAAAGATACCTACTAGCAATCTGAAATCACTTAGTCTGTCAATCCTAGAGAGGGCAAATCATGTATGCTAAGATGATTCAAGGCAGTGAGACCAAGTTACAGGGGCTTAAAACATGGGCCTACTCCTATACTGGAGGAAGTTTTGTGATCTTTTAGTTCCACTATAACCATTTGGACTAGGAAAGTGGCTTTCTGAAGAGATGCTAAGAACAGAATAAATTTCTCCAGTTTTCTAAAATCAAGCCTTAAGATGCTCTTGTTAGATATTTTAGGCCCACAAAACATGTTTATGGAGCTAGCTAGAATTGTGTTTCAACGTTCCCAAAAAAGAAACATCTCAACGTGAAATGGTTACACCATCTGTTTGAGACATACCCAATTCTGTTTGTTTAATGAAAGTCAGTTTTGGAAATTCTCTTATCAATATTACCTATATGAAATAACAATATGATTTTCTCACATGTGGAAATCAATAGTACCTGGCATGTTTGGAAATTAAATGGATTTATATGTGTGAGACTTTTAAAGCTGGTATCTGGGACATAGCACACTCAAATGGTGCTTTATTTATGTGTCTTCAGTTTTTAAAATGGTGCCAACAAAATAGGCATTAAGTCACTATTTGATGAATTGATATGGAAATTGTGAGTATTACTATATTTCTCTCAGTATTCTACATAGAGTAAAGAGATAACAGTGATTTTACCCAGTATTTTAAAGGAAAAGTCTTACTGCCTTGGCAGATAACGTTGAGGTCATATAAAATATGAGACATTTAAAGCAAGTAGACTACTTTTGTAAATTATCTTTTATTAAACTTCATAGGTAAGAAATATCTTCAGAAAATAATCCTTGGAGATAATTATTAAATAATTGTTTAGAGATTAGGTTATTCTCAGAGACAGGAAAGTTAGGACACCAGGTATAGTGATACATGCCTGTAACCCAAGCTAGTTGGCAAGCAAGGCCAAGAAGATTGCAAGTTTAGGGCAAGCCTGTGCAATTTAGCAAGACCCTTCCTCAGAAAATAAAGGGACTTTATGCCAGTGTACTTGCATCTTACTAGAAAAGCAGTCAAATTAATTCACCTAATCGTATATGTGCATGTTATTTTACTGCCTTTAGAAGTGAAATAGTAAAAGAGTAAAATTTCTAAGTTACCAACACCTGCATCTTCAGATTTGGCCTTTGATGATTTTTTTAAAAGAAGAAAAAGTATTTTCCCCAGGAAAAATATATACAGTTTTGGTAGATTGTCTCTGTGGCATTGGTAACTTGGTTTATTTCCAATGTTATTGTTGTTGTTGTTCACCTGAGTGAAAGGAAAGTTTTCTTTAAAGTAGAAAGTGAGAGCCAGCTAGATAGCTCATCTGATTAAAGCGCCTGCTTAAAGAAAAGCCCCGTGGTTCCATCCCTGGCACCACATTTGGCTCCAGCCCCGTCCCCAGCATGGTGGTAACAATCAAATACATAAAAAATAAAGTCAGATGTGATTGGGTTTTTATTGTTTGAGAATACACATTTTTACATCCATAGAAATACTAAACTTTTTAGAAAAATGTTTCATTAAGAATATATCTTAGAAGGTCAGATGACTGAAGGAGGTATTAAACTACAACAGAGTCTTCAAACAAGGATACTTAGCCTTCCAAGAGATATACAGGCATGGTTACTATTAAGGGAACCCAAGTTTAGATCTTCAGTTCCCTTATGAACACTTTGTTAAAATAGATCTACATAAGAACATGCCAACAGTGAAAGAGATTATACCAGTTCTTTTCATAATAGTCTTCCATTTTAGAAAAGAAACTGGTGGCAAGCTGTATTTTCCAAAAATGACTCTAATGTCATTTCAGGTCACACATACTCCCAGATCTTTGCCACAGCCCTGTCAAGATGTTGTATCCCCTCCATCTGAACCTGAACAAATTTTCCTTACTGTCCTAATTGAGGGATTATGAAGAAAATGAATATAATCTCATTTGTAAAACACAATGTTAGAAATGGATTACCAAATAAATAAATAAAGTGATGGATTACCCAGTGACCAATGAAGAAATGTTCATAATTCAGATGTATTCACTGAGTAGGGAGATGACCTTACCATTTTTGTTTTCTGATAATCTACAAAGCTGAGTTCTGTTGCTAAAGTGTATAAAACAAAACAACATGAACATAACATGAAGGGAAGAGAAACTTTAGGCTTATAGGTGTTTTGTCTCGTATTTATATTCAGATTTGATATAAAAGCACAGTTTTGATGTCCTTCCACTTTTTTTAGTGATAGTCTGATGTGTCTCAGTCCCTGTCTCAGCATAATTTGTGTGATTTGAAGGAAGAAATTAAAACTTACATACTTACTTCTGACATACTAACATTACATCTTCAAGTTAAAAGAATGTGTATTAGAGGTAAGTTAATGGTTTTGTAATTGGTGGCACATGTTTTAGATTATTAGGAAAAACATTTTCATTAACCTTTGCCAGTATATTTTTAGAGTCTACATGCATAAATTACTTTACCTAGGCCTAAGTCTCCTATTGTCACTCAGTCACTTCTCTTTTCTTAATCACTGTCATATACTTAAGGATAGGTTAACAAATATTTTGTGACCTTTACTATAGGACACATAATAATTATCGGGATATATAAGACCAGAACTAACTAGTGACTCAGTATCATCTTTTCTTTTTGTTCTTAATTTCTAAATTTTTATCACCTAGTCTAGAAGTATCACAATTCACCATGTTATATAGCACTTTATAAAAACATGGCTAAACTAAGAAATAGTATCAATTTTAAGATGCTTCTCAATTTCGGAGATAATTAAATGTGTCTTAGTTTGATGCAATACTATTCAGTTAAAATTAGAACATACATGAAGTTATAGGAATAAATGTCTCCCAAAATGTGGAGGCCGGGGAGATGGTTCAGTAGAATAAGAGCTTCCCTGGCAAGTGCAAGGGTCTGAGTTCAATCCCCGCTTCCACAAAAAAAAAAAAGTGTATTAGTACCTAGTCATTTAACTAGAAAGTCATTGTTGCTTAGAGGTAATTCTCTGTAGATACTTCTATTATATTCTAATTCACAAGACAGCATAATTTACAGGGTCAGTAATAAAATGTCTATGCATAATCTTCAAGAAAGCTCTTTATTTCCAATGTTCTGCTGGTAGTTTTTCCTCAATTTTGTCTTAAGTTTCAAAAGCAACATGACTTAAGTAAAAGGATTATATACAGGTCTTAGGGAAGATTTTTTGTATTATTTACAAAGGCATTGAGAATATGATTTAAACAGCAGGGTCTTCAATAATTTTAGCTTCAGTTCTTCACTTTCAGAAAAATTGAAAGCTTAAAATTTCATCTAAGATTATTAAACATAACTTAATGATAAGTTTATGACTTTTAGAATATAACTTGGAAAAGTTCAAGTTGAGTGGCAGCATTATATAAAAGGGATTTTTTTTCTCTTTTTATCTGTATAAATGAATTCTTTAGTACCTCTGCTTATACTTGAAAAAATAGTGACAGATTTGATTCTCTTTCTAGCATAGTTATTTACTAAATTTTAACTTACTGTTTTTGTCAGTTGAATAATAGTGATAATCCAGACAACACTCCTCAGTACTTGGAGATTTATAGTCATTGGAAATATCACCCCCCAATTCTTATTTCAATAAATGTGATTGTGTAATATATTTTGAGAATCATATGTATGATAGGGAATCAGCAAAAGACTTTGGAGCATAAGATTATATTACTTCAAAATGTAATGGAAATACTGGCTGAGAATAAACAAATTTTCTACTAAAAAACTTCAGGGCTAGGGAAGTGCTATGTATATACAAGACTTTAGTTTCAGAACCACTGAAAAAATTTTAAAAAATAAAATGAGGCAGTTAAAGAAGCACATGCCTGCAGTCCCATCTACTCAGAAGGTTGAGGTTGAAGGATTGCAAGTTGTAGGCCACCTTGAGCAACTTACTAAGACCCTGTATCAAAAAATAAAGTCTTTAAAGGGCTAGGGCATATAGGTCGGTTGTAGAGTGTTTGGCTAGCATGTGAGACTCTGGCTTCAATCTCCACTACCATAAAAGTGCTTTTAACTTAAAAAACTTATTCATGTTTCAAGAAATAATGTTGGATATTGAGTCATTATGATATTTAGATTCCACTGGCAATTTTAATTTTGATTTTACAAAAATGAAAGCTGGGTGTGATGGTGCACAACTATAATCCTAGCACTTCACTCCAGAGGCTAAGGCTGGAGGATCTTTGCACATTCCAGACCAGCTTGGGCTACAAAGTGAGTTCATGGCCAGACAGAATTGCATAGCAAGACCCTGTCTAAAAAAAAGTGGGAGTGCAGGGAGATGGTTCAGTAAAATAAGTGCTTCCCTGGCAAGCGCAAGGGCCTGAGTTCAATCCCTGGTTCTGAAAAAAAAAAAAAATATATATATATATATATATATAGCCTTTGCAATTTTCAAAATGATAAATGTTTTTATATTAACTTATAAAAGGGTATTTTCAGTTTTCTAAATTGTATTAATATTGAACTAAAACTTAAATTTCAAGCCTGCTGAGGGAAAAATAGTAAACAGAGAATTTAAAAGGACAAAACAAGATTAAAATAACAGTAATGAGTCCAAATATTTCAGTAATCAAAGTGAATCTAAATGAAATAAATTTTTATTTTAAAAGGACTATGCAATTATATTAGAGAAATGGAATCTACTTGCTGATTTGGAAAAGAATATATCTAAAATAAAGGCTATAAGGAGTTAATTTTATCATTATACTTGAGGTTTTAGCACATTTCTACCAAAAACAGATGTATTGAACAGACAGAATTTGTAAGATTAAGGAACATGTAAACAAAAATAGAACATGTAATATGCATATTCTTTTTACATGTATACATTATATAATAATTTTTAAATGTCCTAAGAGCACAGATTTCGAAGAATCAGTTGATACATAAATATAAATCATGTTTTCTAACCAGAATACCAATAAATTTAATAATGGACAACAAGTATCTCTCTGGTTCTTTGGATAAACTAGACAAGAGACTGAGGAAAAGACACAGAAGAACAAAAGGAAAAATATTAGTCTTTGATGTAACATCAGGAATTATACTTAAAGACAATAGAAAGTACACAGTGAAAAAAAATGATAAAACCACCAAAGATAGTGCAGTATTAAAATCACTTGTTTCACCCTTATTGTATTACCCCCAAGTATTGCATTATCTTCCAAAAAGGTAAAAAGAACTCTGACTTTCTGATTTATGTAAGCTTTTATCAAATGCAGTTGAAAATTGAGCATTTTGACCCAAAACAATGAAGAAAATTAAGTAAATCTTTTAAAAAATCAGACAATTTTCAGATAGCAGTGTCCTCGTTGAGTAAATAATATATATCTAAAGAAAACAACAAAAATACATAGTATTCTCATCCATTTAGTTTTTGTTCATCAGAATTTGCTTGATAGGGCTGGGGAGATGGCTCATAGAATAAGCGCTTCCCTGGCAAGCACAAGGGCCTTCATTCATTCCCCGGTTCCACTAAAAAGGATTCGCTTGATAGAATTTTAAGTTTCCCCTCCTTTTTGAAGTACAAAGAATTGAAGCCAGGGACTCCAGTATGCTAGGCACACTACCAGTAAGCTACATTCCCCAACCCTTGCAGGTTTTGTAAATAGATGTTAAAGATGTATCAGAGGTTACTGGAAGGAAATAGTCATCCAGATATTGGAAGACATGAGTTGTTGATTCTTATTTGTGTTAATAAATGAATGTTTTGCGATTATGAAACAAAAATTGCCATACTGTCTACAAAAGAAATGCATAGGGCATCAAAGTTATAAAGTATTCCATGTGGACAATGGAATATACAGGTACATAGTCTCTGATGAATGTGATCATGTGTATCTGAAATGCAACAATAAAATCTGAATAAATATCTAAAGTATCCCATTTGGATAATGCAAATACAAAAAATAACCTGGATCAATATGTAAACTGCAACCCAATTGAGGTGTATTTGAAATTTGGGGTTAATATTCATAAAGTAAATGTTCTAAGTTCATGACAGTTGGTGAACATCTAATGACGAGATGAATCAGAATGCTTCAAAAATAAGGAAAATATTGAATAAAATCATACTCTGCTGACGTTCTTTTAAAAGTTTTCTGTATTGAGATAATCTAGTGTCTCACTACATAGATTGGACTCGTAGTG
Source organism: Octomys mimax (assembly GCA_002564305.1). Classification (NCBI taxonomy): domain Eukaryota; kingdom Metazoa; phylum Chordata; class Mammalia; order Rodentia; family Octodontidae; genus Octomys; species Octomys mimax. The sequence continues at coordinate 10,327 of NDGM011071344.1, forward strand.
ATTCTCCTGTTTTCAGCCTTTTAAAAGGTTTTAATGGAACATTTTAGCTTTTTCTTTTCTTTGCATTTTTGTTAAATATATCTTCTTTAAAAAAAAGAATTGATTGGATCTAGATAATAAATGATAACTATTTTTCAACTTCACATCAGAATATTTGAAGTCAGGTGAAGTTTTTTGGTTTTTTTTTTTCTCAATGAAAAACCAAAATGAATGCCAGAGTAAAAGACCAGAATTAATCTGATTAATGATACTAAGTTCATAATTGCGAGTCTCCACAAAAGACACTATACTTCCAAAACATTACAGAATATATATAATTCTTGTATTATGTAAACGTAGGGGAAGACATTCAACATATGATAAATTTATGATATTAAGAAATGCAATTCAAATTTTCCCAAGTAAATGAAAGTTATAGATCACTGTGCTTATGAGCATTCTTGCCATAAATCCTAAATAAGATATTGTCACAATTCGGTTACAAACAAAAATGATTTAGTAGGGTATATCTCAGGAGTGCAATGATGGTTCAGTATCTGAAATTTACTGTAACAAAGGAGAGGATCTATTATTAATAGGTCAATAGATTAAAGAAAGTAAGCAGAAAACTGAATATACTAATTTACAGAAGTAGGAAAGGAAGAGATCTAAGTTGTAAAAGAGATTAACCTGATCTTTCTGGATAAGAGGAAAACTTTGAACTACTGCCCTAGATCCATGAACAATTTACAATTACAGCAGTCCTGTATCCGTCAAAACATGTAATAGATAAAAATGTTCCACTCTTCTCAGCTATCTGTAATCTTGGAGGAAAGTATTAAAAGCATTTTTGAAAGACTTTGAAAAGCATGACTAAATTGAGAGACTAATTGATGAAAGTTAAAATATTATAAATTAATTTTCATAAATATAATTTCTGTCTCAATATAATTATGGAGGTTGCAAAACAGTTCCAATATTTTACGTGGAAAAAGGAGCAAGATTATAAAAAGTTGAAGACAAATGTAAACAGACTTGTCGGGGCCAAGGAGATGGCTCAGTGGAATAAGCGCTTCCCTGGCAAGCGCAAGGGTCTGAGTTCAATCCCCGGTTCCGCAAAAAAAAAAAAAAAAAAAAAAAAATCTTAAACAGACTTGCCCCATGGGATAAAAGACTTTGTAAAACTAAAGACCAATTGGTGGAGAAATAAATAAAGGAAATAAACAAAAAAACTCAAACACGTATGCAAAATTTTCTACTAGGTCCACAAATGTTTAAATGTTTAAAATCTAAGTGATATCGTGTGTGAACTTGTAATAAAGGAAGATTTCTTATATGAGATATGAAAAGGCATACAAAAAATTGACAAAGCACTACAAAGTTAAAAGATAACACACTTAGAGTGCACATAACAAATGATTGGCATTCAAAAGTCTGTGAGGAAATCCTGACATATCATTGAGAAAGCCAGGCAGCCCAGTGAGCCAAAAAGACAGTTACAGGAGAGAAAAATTCAGGTGGAAAGTAAGCATTTGAATCATTAATCAAAACTAGCCAGGTGTGCTGGCACACAGCTGCCATCCAAGCACTCAGGAGCCTGAGGTGGGAGGCACACTGAATTTGAAGCTATTCTGGGCTACATAGTTCAAACCTAGCCTGAACTATAGTGAGAGCCTGTCTCCAATAAAATAAAATAAAATTATAAAAATCCCAAACAAACTATCATGTCACTCATTAGATTGACAAAACTCCAACAACACAATGGTTATTTAAGATGTTCCACATCTTGTGTGAGTGTTCATGAGAATGAAACTGGTGCACACTACTTTGAACTTTGGGCAGCTGAAGATCTTCAATATTATAAAGCCCAGTAAATCTGCACCTTGGTATTGTGGGATGTTTATAACTCAACTCATACAAAGAAGTGAGAGCTTGTCAAGAATTGAAACAAACCATTAATCACAAATAAAATTTGACAAAGCTCTTTAAGAGTTCTCAAAGTTACTTTTGTAAATGCAAAAATGTTTACAAAGATTTTTCTAGAGTTACAGATAGTTACTCAAAGATTTATTCCTACAACATACTTAGATTTGTGTTATTGTCCTCTAAGGATTATTAGCATGTGGTTATAGAAAACAAAACTTTAGTTTGCAATAATGAGTCAGATTAACTCACTGATTGATATAACTACCTAACCATAACCTGTTTATAATTTAACTTCACTTAAAAATATTGTTATCTTACTGACTAAAGATATCTGAAAGCCTTGTTGCAGAAATTATTTCTGCATATAAAATAGAAATTAAAGCTACATTAATTTTTCTACAAAAGTGTATTGCCCAGAGAAATGGTTTGCATTTGTCTTTGTGTATGTAGATATTTAGTGTTCTTTGCAGTAACATTTGTAAGATCAAAAGATTAATGGTAATCTGAGTGATACAATAGGAGAAAAGATAAGACATTTGCACAATGTATTAGCAACTTGATTAAACATGAATATATCCCAAACCATAATTTTGGAGAAAGACTAAAGCAAAATATATATCATGCTTCTCTATCGAAAACATAAGTGCATTCAAACAGTACTTTGTCCTAGTTGTAAGTTAAAAATTTAAGGTGATATAAAAGCACAAATGAAACTTGACAAATGCTATATTCATGATAGTACTTATTCAAGGATCAGATTGCGAAGTTACAGGTAGCAAATGTTTTGGGTAAATGTATGGATGTGTGTTTCAAGCAACCCAAATTTGTTAACATATATTATTTTTATTTATTTATTTTGCAGTACCGGGAATTGAACTCAGGACCCTGTGCTTGCCAGGCAAGCGCTTATTCTACTG
>NDGM011071361.1:0-24681 GCA_002564305.1 Octomys mimax
ACTTGTAGTGATCCTCCTGTTTTCAGCCTCCCCAGCACTGGAATTACAGGCATGCACCACCACACCTGGACTTGGTCACCTGCTCAGTGCCCTGGGGGTGGGCCAGCGTGGTATGTGGTACCAGGGATCGAACCCTGGTCCCTGCGCTTGCCTAAGCAGGCACTTAGTCTGCTGAGCTATCTTGCTGGCCCCTAATTCCTCTTTATGCAGTTGCACTGAGTTGTTTCAGATTCCTTTTTCTCCATCAAACCTCACTTGATTTCCCGGTGGGATCCATCTCCTCAGTGCTTACTTTCTAAACTTTTTGTTGTTCTCCCACCCAGTGACCACTGCTTTGCTGCGCTCCTTAGTGCCACCTTTCTGGACCATTGCAATTTGCCCTAAACTGATTTCCTAAATGTTCTTGTGGTGCTTGTGAAGTTCCCCTCCACCGGGCCACCACCTGGCCCCTCTGGAACCCAGATCCCACCCAGCACTTCCCATCCTAACTTCCTTTCCCAGGTGCCCAAAAGCGAGATCGTCATGTATTCTACTTTGTTCCTGTTGTCACCTCAGGTCCTGTGGGATGTTTCTTGAACAAAAAATATCTAATTTTCTCGGGAGATAAGTTTGCTAAGCACTGGACTCAGGCATGTGTGGCGTTTCTGTGACAGGGCTTTTCTGGAAGTGTGTTTTGTGATTCTCACCGTAGGGAAAGAGAGGAGGCAAGAACCTTAAACTTTCAGATCAGATTTCTTTAAAAAAAAAACAAACAAACATGAAATGTGAGCATATCCTGAGACCCTTCGATTCCAGGGACCATAATCTTGGAAGTCTCGACTTGTGGGATGAAGGGCAGGCTCCCCTGAAGAAGCGGGCCTGGCTGTGTGTTTCAACTTCTGATGTTATGCCAAGGCCAACTCGAGATGCATTGTGTGCACATTTAACTGGGAACACACTGGCTCTCAGGCTGTACAGTGCGGCCTCTGGCTCAGCAGGCAGAGTGCAAGATAGAGCTTGCCACAGTGGGTGAGAGCCAGGGGAAAGAGGTATGCACTGCCTGGGGCCTTCTGTGAGGTCAGGGGCAGGCCTGGAGTGCAGATCGCCTTCACACCTGCGGTGCCTACACGCAGAGTGGTTGAATTGTTGGGGCAGAACAGGGCCACATTATTACTGGTATTTAATCAGTACACTCAAGGACAGAATGATAAAGGCTAGGGAAATTGATGCAGAACCCCATGTATGAATTAGAATGCCTGTGCCATACTTTATCCACGTGTTAATGAATCTTCCTGGTTAATCTTTCTTATAATTGATTGTTGCTTTATCTAATAACTTTAGAACCAAATCCACATTGACAATGTGCGAACGTGTGACTGAGCTGCTGCCCCTGTACACCCTGTGTCCTCCTTCCCTCTCCTTGAAGCTGGCATGTGCTGTCCCTTGGGGGCCCAGTAGCTGCCTGTTTTTCTCTCAGCAAGGTCTTCTGTGGAGGGACCTTCCAGATGCTCTGAATTGGCACTGGGTGAGGCCGGGGCAGGTGGGAAACATCCCCAGGATTAAGCACATTTCTTTGTGGTTTCTGATTCATTTCTGTTTGTCCCTGGGGCTGATTGCCAAGTTGTTTGGTTCTACTGCAGATCCCTAGGGTGTTGAGAAAAACAAAAGCATTTCCCAAGTCTGGGAACCACTACCTGACATGGGGCATTGCCCGTGGAAAAAGGCTGTTTTAAGGACCATAAAGCAATTTAAATTCTGGACTCTAAAGATGGTTCTCTTTCCCTACCTAGTGCTCGCTGAACCTGTGGTCTCCTCAGTCCCAGGGCCCCTGAGACCCATCAAAATCTCCCTGAGGCCTTGAAGGTGCGTGAGCAGCAGTGTATCCCTTAGCTGTCCGACCCTGACCTGTCCTGTCTACAAGATGACTCCCCAGTTTTCTCAAGTCCCATATCAGGGACTTGTTTCCTGTCAATTCCAGGGCTAGGGAGCTCCTCCCAGCACCCCAAGGAAGAAAAGGCTGTTGTCTCAAGAATTGAAAAGAATATATTTTTCTTTCTGTTTCATTCTCCAAGAAGTCAGGCTCATAAAAAAGAATACAAATTATACCCAGCAGCTCTTATCAGCTTGGTAAAGAATTGCTACTTTCAGCTTTATTGCCTTAAAAAAGAATTCAAATGCTTCCATCTTTTAAAAACAATTTGGGTTGAGCAGAGGAATTACGTCCACATATAGCAGTAGTTGCAGGATCACAAGGGGCATAATTTGCAGGAGTCACACATGGTGTTAACCTTGAAGGCTAATGCTTTAATCGAGCAGCTTGAGGGGGTGTCCTTGTTTTCCCTACTGTGAATGCCCCACCATGACATGGGGCTCGGGGGCTGACGGCTGTACTTGGGAGGGTGTGATGTGACCCAGCAACCCCAAGAGGGACTCTTCAGTCCCAAGCTGTCTTCACATCCTCTGCCTGCAGTGTCTGATGCTTTGAGTACCTGGAGCTGGACTCTGGATGCCAGCGGCAGCATCCCAAGCCCCAGGAGAGCGTGGAGAAATGCAGGGGAGGGAGAGAGAAGAAAACATTTGCCGTCAGGTTTGGACTTGGCTTTCATCAGAAGAATGAGCTGAGCAGCAGACAGAGGAGGAGCACCTTGGAGCAGCCGCTTGTCCTCAAGGTTCGCACGCTCTGCCCCGATGGAGGGACACTGAGTCACTTGCTGGTTAAGAGCCCACCCTGCAGAAGCTGGTGGCCACTCTCGCTCTCGCTGAGCCAGATCAGGGCATAAACAAGCTCAGCAGTGATTTGTCCTCCTGGAGATTTTGGTTCTCACAAAGGGCACGTGTGATGATCTGTGAGGCCGAAGGCCTGAACGTCTTGCTTATTCATCCCTGAGACAAGACAGGATAGAAGAGCCAGGCTCCTGTGGCTTCCCTTCAGGAGCCAGCCTGAGTAGCCTCTGGGAGGAGAATGTGGACAGCCTGATTTGGTTTCTGTGCTCTCCGGGTGGTGAGGAAATGGTAGATCATTGATTAAAACCCAAGTATCCCATTAGCCGATACTCATCGGCACTGCCTGGTTTCCATTCTCCGAGTTGATCTTATTAAACAGATCGTGCCTGCAAGCAGACGCTATTCCATTTTTCTGCTGATATTAACACTTCCTTATAAATTGTTCACATGTAGCATATTCTCACTTTTTATTACAGTAAATTGTGCTTCCTGCACAGCCCTGGAACCATCTCTATTCCAGTTGAAGGATCCGCAAATGATCTATAATGAATCCTCCTCCCCTGGAGGTTGTGAGCTGCCACTCCTGTCCTCTGCTGGGTGTAGATTTGGCTGTTTACCTCTGACTGGGGCAACAGGGAGGGTGTGGACCATGGCGTTCTTGTGATTGACTGGAAATTGGTCAGGTCTATCTGACTATTACCATATTTAGATAATCATTCTTGCTTTCCTTTCTTCCCAGTTGCAGCATGAGAGGTATTCCGAGTCCTAAGCTACCTTTCCTGTGCCCGGGTGAAGGGATTTCCTTGTTTGCAGTGGTTGTGCTTCTGAGCTTAGTTAGAGAAGTCTCCGGCAGAAAGATGGGGAAGTGGGATTTCGTGATTTACACTTGGTCAGGAAGGGCTGGTTCCTGGGAGGGATCCGGGGAAAACAGGTGGATTTACCAGTGTGGGCCCAAGATTTTTTGGTGGCATCTAGAAATAAGCGTAGATCAGGAGCAGGGAGAATGCTTTCCGTGGGGAGAATTTGAGGGCGTATTTCTGATGAAGGCAAGGCCGAGGATGTTTAAGATGTATTCTGTACATGCACTTGTTCCCTGTGGTGCTATAATTGCTGCATACTGCAAACATGCTGTGGGATTGGCAGGAGCTGAGCTGGGGTCTCAGGTTCTTTGCCCACAAAAGCCAGCCCCTGTGGGATGCAGAGGTCCCCATAAGAACTGCTCTGTAAGGTTGTCTTGGGGTGCTGGGCACCTCTTCTGAAACTCAGGCCTCCCCATGACTGTTTTGCCCATTTTCCTGCAGAGGCTTTTTCTGCAGCCAGCCACTCTCCTCCTCTGCACAGGAGGGGACACTGCACTCCTTCCTGCTTTGGAGGGATTGTTCCTAAATAGCATACTGTTGCAAAGGCAGCGTGGGGCTTTAAAGTGAGCTGGGTGTCTGTCCTTGGTAAAGTGCCAGGTCCTGGGCTCCATCTGGGGGAGAATGTTCCCAAATGTTAGAGTTAGGGTTTTAAAAAAATTGGTAGTTGGAGACAAGCTCTTATTATCTCGGGCTCCCTGTGTCGGGGAGGGCGGCACCCAGATAAGTGGCCAATAATTAATGCACACATAAATAATCAGTGGCATTTACACTGCGTAAAATAAATCCTCATGATGGAATTGGGAAGCTTCCATGGAGAAGTCTTCCCCCTGCTCTTTTTCTAGTCCTGTGGGCCAAGAAGAAGGCTTATCCTTAGCAACCAGGTGCCAATAATGGTCATAGGCTTTGGGAGCAAGTTAACCTGGAGATGGAAGACACCACTGCTTGGAATGGTGTTTTCATAAAAATGAGAATAAAGGTTGTCTTGTTCCCACTATCGTGGGGCCAGCCCGAGCCAGATGCTCATGCACTTTCTCTGACAGTTGTTCAGGCTTTTGCAGAGCAGCATGACCAGGTGATGATAAGAACATGGGCATCGGAGGCGCTGGGCTTGGGTTCAAATGTGGTCCATGCTGAGTACTGGCCTGAGGCCTTCTGAAAAGATCTGAGTCTACATTGAGGTCTCAGTCCCCATCTGTGAAGGGGGACAAAGCCACTGCCATCCTGGTTAGATGGTCAGAAGTAAAGGAGATGCAGAGGAGACATTGCAATGTATTAAGGGGGTGCATAATAAGAGCAGGCTCCTGCAGTCTTGGAAATGGCATGAACCTAGCCTGCTTTGTGAAAGTCTAGAGACACAGGGAGGTGCCTCGGCTGCAGACTCTTCCTCCAGTGTGCTTAGCACCTCAACTTTTCTGCTTCCTTCAGGATCTGATCTGTATCGCCATGCCAAAGAGGGAAGCAGCTGTGATGGCCCCGGCACTGGCCTGGCCTGTGTCCCCTCCAGAGCCTGCTGGGAACAGGAGCTGGAGCTGGCCTCAACCTTCTTCCTTATGGGAGCTGTAGGATTGGGATAGCCAGAAAAGAATTCAAATGTCCCCTTTCTCCAGCGGACAGGGTGGCATGTTGGTATCTCCTGTCACATTTGCCCCATCACTGCTTATACCATGGGCCACTGGGCTCAGAGAAAGGCTTCTGCTCCTATGTAGGGAAGTGCCTTTCTGTCTTCACTCTGCCTCCCCAGAGGCTAGGTATGACAGGCAGCACTTGACACGTATGTGACAGCCGGCTACATTTCTGCGTGTTATGTGTTCTCCATTCCACCCTCCTTCTTCCTGTGTCCACCCTCCCAGCCTGTCCCATGGGCCACTTACACTGTTAGCTCCCACTACCTCCTTTGTTCAACAGAGTTGGAAGAATGTTGACCTGGCCCTGGGAACGCCACCTCCTCAGCTCTTTTTCTACAGGGCTCTGTTGGTCACAGATCTAAGCTCATGGTCCCTGAGGGTGGGCCTGAGGGCCTTAGAGGGATCATAGCAACTTAGCAGGCTGTCCTGTGCTGGGTGAGGCTTGGGCCACTGCAGTGGACAACCCATTTGGGGTCACCTTAACTTGGGTCCTGGATTCTGCATTCCGTGAGGAGCTCAGTAGTTGTCTGAGCCCCCACCCAGCCCTGCTTTATGTTGAGGATCTGTTGTCCTCTGCCCAGCTCAGGTGCCAGCTCCGTGCAGGACGCAGGAGCTGCCCTCACTAGCCTATTGGGTCAGCTCCTCTGAGCAGATGTCTGCAGTGTTACTCGGATACAGAGCATTAGGACAGCTGTTAGGCCTGCACACCCCATCTGTTGGATGAAGGAAGGAGGGAGGGCAGGAGGGATGATGCACTTGTGCACTTTTGAAAGCACCCGTCAAAGAAGAGCAGGCAGGAGCACCAGGGGGAAGGGATTTGGGGACTTTCTCACTGACTGATCTTCTGTGGTACACTTCCTCCTGGGCTGTTGGCTTTGTGTGTAATTTCGTTTAACTCTCACCATAACCTCAGGCGGAAGGTGTGTGTTTCAGGTTGGGCTCCCAGAGCAGACTTGCAGAGGAGGATTTAGGTGAAAATGATTTATTAAGAAGGGTTCCCAGAGGAGTTAAAACAAGAAACAGAGGTAGGGGAGGGTAACAGTGAAGCGTAGGAAACCAAGGGAGGTCACTCTGGCTCCATCCTGCAGAAGATTCTGGAAGTTGCTGAGGTTGCATGGGAAGCCCCAGGCAGAGAGCGAATCTGCTAGGATCTGTCTCTGGGTGCCCCATGTCCAGGAGAGAGTTGTAAACTGTGGGCACCCAGAGTGCCATGCAGGGCTTAGGCAGCCAGACAGTTGGGTGTCAAGGTCGGGTGTGAACACATGGGGAGTGCCTGGAATCAGACATGCACATGATGTGAGGGGGCACAGGAAGCGTGTGCAGCCTGGCTGGTACTCAGACACTGTGGGGGCGAGGAAATGGCTCAGAGGGTGGAGCAGGTTGCCGAGGGGACTCAGCTAAGCTTCTACCCCGAGCTTGCTTGTTGGGGAGGACTTGCCCTACACTGGGGTGGACACAGCTGGGAGAGGAAGGAAGAGGATACCCTTTTCTTGTTTTGTACCAAGAATTGAACTCATGACCGTGTTCATTGCTGTGCCATGAGCAATATTCCCCAGCACTATTTTTTGTCTTTTTGAGAGAGGGTTTTGCTGTGCAGTTCAGGCTGGCCTTGAACTCACTTTGTAGTCCAGGCTGGCCTAGAACTTGCAGTGCTCCTTGTGCCTCAGCCTCCTGAGTGCTGGGATTACAGGTGTGCACCTCTTGGAAGCACAGTCCGTGGAGCCCTGGGGCCTGAGCTGCAGCATTAGGTCCTTCCCGCAGGCTGGCAGCCCCAGGCACTGCAGAGGGAAGCCTGCAGGTTCTTGCACAGTCCACAGCAGCTGCCTCTTCCCCTCACCCTGGTCAGCCTCTGTGGGAGCTGCAGCCCCTGGAAAAAGACTGCAGCCAAGTGCCCTTTATCTCTGTATGGGGAAAAGAGGCTTAACAAATTAGCTGCTGCTTAATTGGTGAGGGAAAGTAGGACAGGGAAGTTGGCCAGTTGTCCTGCAGAGTTTTCTGATCAATTCCCTCTGCAAATATCTTCCCTGCGTGAGTCTGACACCTGGTGGGAAGACTCCTTAGGGGAGCTGGGCTCTCACCTGCTCCTGCGGGCTCCCTGCTGTTGGCTAAGTGGTCCACAGTGCTGGCTCCAGCGCGGACCAGCAGATGCCCCCTCACCTGTACAGCTTGGATTCAACACCAGATCCTAGGAGCATCATTGTACCCAGTAGGTTAGGACCCTGAGTAGGGGGGACGTTCAGGGTCTGCCCCCTGGAAGGTTGTTCATGCAGCCAGACTTGAGAACCATAGTGTGGATGTCAGTGTGTGAAGGAGGTTTAGCTCTCTCTGTTGACCTGTGAATGCTGCACAGCTCAGCACTTCCTGCAATGGGACCCCACAGCTGCAAGGCCACCAGCATCCTCTTGAGCTACATGGAAAGTTAGAATGTTATTACAGATACTGAGTTCATGGTCTTCTCTGGTATTTGAGCCATTGGTTTAAAATCTGCTGTGAGGAGCTGTAAAGAACAACTCTAATCTCTGGCATGACACAGTTCTCCATGAGTTTAAAGAAACTCCACTGTCCTGGCCTCTTAGCAGCCTTGCTCACTTGAAGAGGTCACTGGCTTACCCTGTCCTAGCCAATGACTTGGCCACATTGAGTGGCATCCTCCATCAAGCAGGGTGACCCAGTTGACCAACATTCAAAGGCGGAATAGACCTCTCACCTTTCCAAGGCTCTTCGGTGCTCACCCAGGGTATCTCTGGTGCCTGTCTTCTGAGTACGAGAGTGGTGCCTGGAGTCTCCTGCAGGATGAGGGAGGCAGGATGAGGGGCTGGTGGGGTCAAAAGAAAATCCCAGGGCCCAAAGTGGAGTGTAACCAAATGGGGGGGGGGTGAGGCTGGACCTATGCACAGGACTGTGGTGACTCCCTTCCCGTCTCTGCTTCCTGGGAGCACTCAGGACATGATGGATGTCGTTCTCTGTGTCTGCTTCTGAGACGGATGACTTCTATATCCTGGCAGACAGGAGGGGCAGGTGTCATTTCCAGTTACAGATGAACAGAATGGAGAAAAGGCAGTGAGGTGGAGGACCAGGCCTCTTCTGGTCCTGTGTCAGTCTCTATTCTCAGAGCCTGGTGTCTTCTCACTCATGGTCTCGAGAAGCGAGTCTGTATCCTCCATTTCCAGTGGGCTCAGGGAAGTCTGTGTGCCCACTCTTGCTGTCTTTGGGGTGTTGTCTGCGCAAGAATGGGGGCTGGAGCTCACCTGGGCTGTCCATGCCCTCTACCTTCATTACCTTGCCACCCTTGCCATTGGGCACGGCCACCACTGGGGAGTGAGGTCTGAAACCAGGGGGCCTGGGACCTTGCTGGGCCACACATGGGTGGGGTCGCTGGCACAGGCTCTGAACCCTCTATGTCTCAGTTGTTAACTAAGAGTCTGACCCTCACTATTGTCTAGGAAATGCATTGCTCTTATATTGAGAAGTCAAAGACGAGAATGTTAGCCTGACCTATCATCTCTGGTGTGGTTTTAAGAAAGACACCTGTTGGATACACTTGTGTAGATAGCACCTGCAGTTGTGATGGAGAAGCTTTTGGCAGAGAACACTCCAAAAACCCAAGGGGGATGATTCTAGAGGGACCAGTGGGACATTGTCCTCACATCAGTACATTCTTTTAAAATGGTGACACACTACGAGATGGTTTTGAACATTTTTATTTTTCTAATTAAGAGAGAAGTAAAAATTCTATTAGATGAATAATAATAATAACATATAAAAAAGGTGATGTGCTGACTGAAAGCTGTCCCCCGAGTTCATGAGTGGCCTTGTGTGGTGCCTAGACTGGCAGGGAAGACAGATGGGTAATAAATGAGTGATAATAACCATTCGAGCTTGGTGGGGGTGAGCACTGTAACAAATGGTGCTGGGGAGATGGCTCAGTGGAATAAGTGCTTCCCTGACAATCACAAGGGCCTGAGTTCAATCCCTGGTTCTGATCCCCCCAAAAAACATGGCAAGGCAGAGCAGGCGGGGCTGCTCCCTAGGAGCGGGGAAGACCTTGAAAGGAGGTGGCTCCAAGCGGAGAGCTTGTTTCCCTGTGTCACTTGACACAGCTGGACAAGCTGCCATAAATCCAGCATTCTGGTTTCCTGGTTCTGCAGCCTTGTGCCCTGGTGATTGGTGTTCTGACGAGAGGTGCTTGTAGGGAAGGCAGGTGCCCCACACTGTGGCCCCACAATGCCTGAAGGAATGCTCCTTTCATCTTGCTCCAGGCTGGTGCAGGAGAGGAAGAAGAATGTAGGGAATCAGAGGACTGTGTTCAGCCAAAGCCTCCTGAGGCCGAGTCAGCTGGAGCAGGCCTCAGGGGGACAGCGTGTTCGGTGAGGAATTTCTGCAAGAACAGTGTTTATAAACCCCATCTCAGCAACCACCCTGAATGTCTGGCTGCTCCAGCTTGCTTCCGTTCACGTGAGTTCTCTTCTCTCTGCAGGCCGTGGAGACCAACCTGGCTTCCAAGGACAGCCACTGGGTCTTTGTGAATGAGGTAAGAGCCCTGGAACAGGGAGGGCTTGGCTGGTCCCGAGCCTGAGCCCTGCCCCCTGGGAAAGCTCAGAGCAGTTCTCTGCTGTCTGGTTCGACCTGGGGCTCTACCCTGCCAAGGCAACAGGTTGAAGAGTTGGGACTGGCCTTCCAAGATGCTCATCTTCCAAGAAGCAGGGGAGAGTCCAGACCTGAGTTTTTGAGAATGTCATAGCCAGCAGAGTGTGCAGGCCAGGGGAGGAGTGGGGTGAGGTGGGGTAACCTGTCAGGAGCTGGGGGGTTAGAAAGCGGGGTGTGGGTGGGGGAAGTCACATTTCACACAGGATGTTGACAGTATGTGGGAGACATATGTGAGCATGTGTGAGTATAAGCAGCAGTATGTGTGTGCTTTATGTGTGTGAGCCCATGTGAATGGTGTGTGTGTGTGTGTGTGTGTGTGTGTGTGTGTGTGATGGACATTTGCCTGAGAATGTGAATGCATATCTGTGAGTGTGTATGTGTTTGTGTATGTCTGTGGGCATGGATGTATAAGTGTAAGATGTGCACTTGTGAGTGTGTGGGTGTATTGTGAGAGTATGAATATGTGTAAATGTGTGGCTATGCACTGAGTGTGGTGTTGGTGTGTATGAATTGTATGTACATGTAGGAGTATGTGCATTGTATATTTGAGTTGTTTGTGTGTGAACATGAATTGTAAGTACATGAGTGTGTATGTGTGAATGGAAATTCATGTATACATGTTAGTTGTATGTGCATATATAGGTCTATATGTGAGGGTGCGTGTGTGTGAGCTGCATGTGTCTGTGTGTATGCACATGCGAGCATGTATGCCTGAGCGCATATGTATGCACACATGTGTATATTTGAGGTTGTGCCTATGTCAGTTTTATGTGAATGTACAGGGGTAGTGTACATATGCACACATGTAATATAAGAGAATGCACACATATCAGTTGCATGTGCATTTGGAGTGCACATGTGTATCTGCATGTATTTGTATACATGTGGGTGTATAGATGCACATGTGAGTGTGCATGTGTGTAAGTTGCATGTGTCTGTATGAGAATGTTCTGTGCGTGTGTTTGTGTGTATGCGTGCCAGCCACTGAGTGGGATCGCTGCATCCATTTGATGTGATGAGTACGTAGTGCATCCGGGAGCTGCCATCCCACTGGTCTGGCCCCAGGGGACGGGGAGCCTTCAGTGTCATTGGCCTGATCTGCTCTTCCTCGTGGGGCTTCTGGCTCTGGCCTCCCATGCAGCTGGCACTGCACAGGAGTGACATGTGCCCACATGCACTGGCTTTGATGTCCTCTCAGGAGGTGTGGTTCCAGGCAGCCCCATATGGCATGAACTGGCATGGACTGGAGGCGAACGTGTTTCCCAGAGCTGCTTCTCTCAGGGCCATGGCCCCCAGCAGCTCCTGCATCAGCTGCCCAGTGTCCGATGGCTCCATGCTGGAGGGTGCCAGGCTCACTGTGTGGGTGATTTCCCCTTTTGTGATAGACATTTCCTCCTGAGCTCAGTCTTGGGTGCAGATGGTAATACGGGACAGGTTGTGTCACACAGTGACTGCATGTGAGACTCACATTTCACGGTGTCCCCATAGACGCCAATCTTGTCAGCTCCGTGTCTTCTCTGGGCTGGGTGGAGCCATGCGCAGTGGCCATCCCTGTCTCTGGGGCGCAGACGTTGGGGCTGGTAATTAGATGAAGGGATGTGACCTCCCCTCCCCACTCTTCAGAGCCTGTGCCAGGTCTCCTTGATCCTCGAGAAGTTTTGATTCTCTGTGCTTTGCTGGCTTTTCTGCAGGGCCTTCAAAGCACATTGCCTTTGTTCCAGAGCAAAGCAGTATTCTGCAGGCCCCGGAAATCCAATGTCCACTGCTGGTCTCACTTTTGATGACTCCGCCTTATTGAATAGCCAGTGTTTCTCTGGTCAGTCTTCAAAACCGTGCTTTATTCCACACTTCTGACCTGTTTCCCTTCCGTCTCTTGAATCCCTGCCACCCTCCCCCTCCTCCCAGGGCCTCTGGTTCTGCTCCTTGCCCCCACCATGGGGTTAATCCAGACACCCCAGTGTGAGAATGTCCCATGACACTCCCTCTTCATAAGCACTGTGGTATTTCTGAGGTAGCTAGAACCCAGGGCTTGCTGTCTCCAGAGAAGACAGGTGGGGGCACTGTCAGCCACCCTGGAGCAGCCACACCCAGGGGCCAGCTGGACTGCCCCACAGTTAGCAGTGCATCCTGGACCAGCTAGGCTGCAAGGGCCCTGGGCTATGAGGGCTCATGGGGGCCTCTGCTTGTCTCCTTTCTTAGCTTTTGACTCCACAGGGGGCTATTTCCCTTGAGAGGCAAAGGATGGCCCCTACCATTTCCTCACCACCTGTGACATGTGAGACACTTGTCAGTAGTACCCGTGTGTTTGTGACCTTTCCTCATCCTCGTCAATACCTTAGAGGGCAGTTATTATCATCCCCATTTTACGGATAGGAAGATGGGGGCCCCAGAAGACATGTAAATTTTCAGTGATGCTCTTGCTACTCTATATGAAAACTGTGGCTGTGAAACCCTGCTTACCAAGTGGCATGCCATCCACGCACTTTGGCAAAGATCCTGAGGCAACGGTCAGCATCTGATTCTGCTGAGGCAGGCAGTAGGGCTCAGGGGTGTGCTGGGATGGGGCACTGTGAGCTGGCCTTTGGTGCAGGCACAGAGGTGTTTTGAAGTCTGTGATGTGAAGGGCAGAGACACTTGTACAGCTTTGATCCCAGACTGAAGCACAGCCTCTGGCAAAAAGACTGAGAGGTTCTTTAAATATGCGTAGGTTTGTGCTTAGGAGTCAGCCACACCCTGAGATCCAGGTTCCTATTCTAGCCTTGCTTCATGGAAAACAAAAGCTCTGACATTCTCTTTTGTAGTGTTATATCCTTTTAAGTTCTGAAAAATTTTAAAGCAATCCAAATATAGAGGCACAGACGGACAAGTAATTGTGGGCCAACTCCCTGTGTATCATATGTAACAACTTGGAAAAAATAAAGGGGGAAAATGTGTTGAATAGTGGGTCACCATCAACCTCCTCTCCAGCACTCAGCTGCTTTATGGGGTCCTATCTTTTCACTTCATGAAAATGCTGTTCCCTTTCCTGGTGGAAGTCCAGCCCCTCAGACGAGCTTGGCTCTGTATCTTCTCTCCGAGCTATCATGCTTATCTTTTTGGATGCCAGCCTGGCCCTTCAGGTGGGGTCCTGCTCCTCGGTCCCTTACTGTCCTCTAGCTCCTTTTCTCTATTTGACTTGGTTAATATATTTTCCTGGACTCAGGATGAACACTCAAGGGCACACGTTTTTGTTTGCTTTCACTGTGCACTGGTTTCCTAATGTGTACACCTCTTCAACTGCAAGCATTGCGACCACGTATTACAGAGCTGCTTTGTTTGGAGAAGAGATGATCTGGTGCAGCGGGAGTCTTCAGAGTCCATGAGCCTCACTGGTGATTTCTACTGATCTTTGGGCTCCACTGTGGGGATGCTGGCGAGCAGATGAGTTTTTGGGCCTAAACTATATTTTCATTGACTTTTGAAATTATAAGTTACTTTGGAAGAGGATGGGGGATTCAAAGGAACTTTTGGAAAATAAAATGAGCCATTATTCAAGGTGGCCACTAGACTACGAGTCTCTTGAGGCCATGAGCAGCTGTAGCTTGTTGCTGAATCTTCAATGCTCTGTGCAGATAATAGATCCTTAAAAGGTTTAGTTGAAAGCTGGTCGATGTACATAGAGTGTAGGAAATTGCATCAATGAGCATTTCACAGTTTGCCTCAAAGAAAAGACAAAAGCAACAATTAAGAGGCGAGCTTCCTAGATGGAGGGAACTATACTGGGTCATCCATCAGAAGCTGCCCCTTTGAGGCCCTGAATGAGGAGGGTGGATTCTGGCACCTTCCCATTGGCTGGGTAAGGTGCCTTTTCTTCATGTGGCCTGCAGCAGATCCCAATCCCCCTGGCTTCTCTGATGCTTCGTTAAGACTTGTCATGCTGGCTTGATTCTCCACAAAGACCATGGCTTTCCTCCAAGCTCTGCAAGCAAGCAAGAGACATGCACCCCCTTGTCTGGCCTCTTGGGAACTTCCCTCAGGAAATAGTTTTCTTGAATACACAGTGTTCTTACTCTCAGTCTCTGGAAGGACCAGCTGTGATGCAACGTGAGTTGCTCCGTCTGTTGGTGGCATTTCCCATTTTTAGATGAATCCTTCCAGACATGAAGCCACAGTATGATTTGATGGAAATTGGTTGAGATGCTTACCAAGCAGTGCAGAAGCTCAAGCTGTGCAAAAGCTTTTTAATAGGAGGAGATCCAAGTTGCTGATTTTCTGAAATCTTTGCCTAAACTGATGTTCTCAAGAGTTCTACATATTCTTTCTTCCAGAAAATTTAGTGTTTCTTTTTTAATATTTAGACTTTTGACCCATTTCTATTTTAGTTTATTGCCTGGTGAGAGACGTGGGTCTAGTGCTAGTCTCTGACATGTAGAAAGTCATTTTTTCCAGCACCATTTATTAAAGAAGCTATCTTTCTTTCAGGGAGTATATTTCCCTGCTTTGTCAAAGATAAAGTGGCTGAGTGTGTTTGGAATTGTTCTGTATTTTTTTTTTTTATTGTTTTCTACTGAACCTCAGGTCTGTTTTTCTTTTTTACCCCTGTAATGTGATTTTTTTTTTCTCACAGTAGCTTTGTAGTATAATTTCAAGTGAGGAATTGTAATACCCTCTGCATTGCCTTTGTTGTTTAGGATTGTTTTTTGATATTCTGGGTCTTCTAGTTCCAAATGAATTTTAGGAATGTTTTCTTCAGTTATGTGAGGCATGCTATTGATATTTTGATTAGCATTTGATTTTGCATTAAATCTGTATAACAATTTTGGGGAGTATTATGACTAGAGTGAAAAGACAACTCACAGAATGGGGGAACATTTTTAACCATCTGTCCCTCAGACAAAGGACGAACATCCAGAACATATAAAAAATTAAATGTACCATATTTAAAAGACCCAGTCTAAAAATAGGCATCTGAGATGAATTTCTTCCTGCTTCTCAGAGGAAGAAATACAAGTGACCAATAAATATATAAAAAAATTTCAACATCACTTGTTATTTGGGAGATGAAAATTAAAACAATGCTGAGATTTGATCTCAGAAAGAATGCAAGTTATCAAGAAATCAACCAATTTTGGACAAGTTTGGCATGCTTATATCTGATAATCTGAACCAGTAATTTGAAGATAACAATATGCAATATAACATTGAATTCTTATCATTTTGCTTAGTAAAATTCTGTATCACTTCTAATGTTTGATTTTTACTGTGTTTTTATTCTCTAAAAAGTAAAAGGAAATAAAACAGTGACAAATTCTGGAGGTCTTATGGGGAAAAATGAAGCTATCTCCATTGTTGGTGGGAGAATAGACTGGTGCAACCACTGTGAAGCTCAATCTGGAAATTCCTCAAAAAACTAGAATTAGAGCTCCCATTTGACTCAGCTATTTCCTGTCTGGGTATTTTCCTGGAAGAATTAAAAACATCATACCACAGCAATATATGTGCACACATTTCATAGAGGTACAGTTAGTAGTAGGTAAACCTTGGAAATAACTCAAATGCTCACTGACCAGGGATGGATAAAAAAGATGTGGTATCTTTATACAATAGAGTGCTACTCAGCCACGAAGCAGGATAAATTGGAGACATTTCTAGGTAAATGGATGCACCTTGAGACCATACTCTTAAGTGAGATGAATTAGAAACCCGTGTAAATATCACATTGTTTCTTTGGTGTGAGAAACCAAAAGGGTAAATAAGGCCCGAAGTGTATGATGGGTATTGTGAAATAGGTAGAAATTGTTCAAAAGAAAGGGGAACTAGAGAGGGGAAAGGGAAAAGAAAAACGAAACAGTGATAGAAGGGTAAAGTGGAAACAAAGCTTTGTAAATAAGGAGGAAAAGGGGGTTGAAGGGAGGGGATTAGGAAAAAAGAGGAACAGGATATATCACGGATGGGCACGGATTCTCTATGACGAATGCGATCGTTATGTGTATCTAGATTGTACCAGTAAACTTAATAATAAACAAAAGGAGCACAAGCTAACCTTTGAGGCTCAGCATGGGAGGTTCTGAGGAGTGGGCTTCACAGAAGGGAAGGAGCCCTTCACACCCTCGGCGCTCTCCCCCACTGCCAGTCTGCACCCGGGGCTGCACCTCCCATGTTGGCTGCCGACCTGGCCCTTGAGCTCCAGAACCAGAGATCCCATGGGAAGCTCCGCCCTTCCTCAGGCTCAGTGTCCCTCTCTCCACACTCACTGTCCTGTACCCTTTTGAGTTCTTCCTCAGTGTTCCTGGTCTCTAAGGCCATTGTCCTCGCCCTTCTGGGTGAGCTTGGCTTATGGAGAAAAGCCCGCACCTACAGCCTGCCGCAGCCTGCTCTAGGATAGGACCACTTCATCCTTGAAGCCCTGGGTATGTCTTACCATTCCACACACCATCCTGTGGGTCCTCCTTGCAGCTAGTCAGGGGACTTTGGTGATTTTAGCACCCTGCCTCCAGGCTTTCCTAGGACTTTCCTTTCCACCTACTATGTCTGCTCTTGCGGAATCTCTGCTTTCCTGCAAGGATCCGCTACACGTTGCCTCTGCCAGAGGACCTCCTGGATTTCTTCATACTGTCTGTCTTGGCCCATCACCCAGTTCTGGTTCTGTGCCTGTTGCCCCGTGAGGGAGGACATGGGTCTGCTTTCCATCGCTTTTCCCCTCCACAGAGGCATCTGCCCCCTAAGCCTCCTGGGGCTGCTGTCTGCCTCTCGCTTCCCCTTTGGTTCTGCTGATTACCTCCACAGGGAAGAAGAAGTGCTTATATCCATCTCAGGCCTCCCTGGCTTCATAAAGCGGGGCCCTGCCTTAGGAGCTGTAATTGTCAGCAACCCCCCCATTCCACTGCACCCACTTTTCTGCATCTGTCTCATAGGTGTATAGGGCACCCGCTCTTCCTTGGAGGCCCACACATGCTCCCTTCACCTTGCACAAGACTTTCAGCAGACATTGTTGCAGCTGAGGAGGAGGGTGAGGAAGCCTTGCTCAGGCTTCCTGCAGAAATGCCTGCATGGTACACTGGGGAAAACACATCCTGCTAGTGTGTGGCTGCTTTGTGAGAAAAGGACTCTGTGATCAAAGAGGGCAAGTAATTTAGTGTTAACTAGAAAGGAGCAGGTGTCTCCTGAAGGCAGCGTCGGGCTCTGATGCATGCCGTGCTGTTTCGAGGAGGAGGCAGCACATGCTGTTCTGCCACATGTGTTTGCTTTTCCCAGACACACTCGTGTGCTTTCTGTCGTCACCTGCTCGTCCCTGTGGATCATTGGCAGGTGGCAGGGTTTCAGGCTCCACTGGGCCTCTTGTCATAGGCAGGTGCTCTGACCGCGTTCTAAGACCTCCGTGAAGCGAGGCCAGGTCAATGCAGGGTGTGCCCCTCACCATCTCCCTCCTCCCAGAGGCTCTGCTCTCCTCACTCCATGCCCCACCGCCATTCAGTTACATTCGCTGGTTTGTAACCAACAAACCCTCCACGGGGATCTTTGGGAGGGCAGAGTGGCCGTGCCAGCAGCCCAGAACGCAGCACTCGGGGCTTTCAGAACTCCCTTATTCCAGAGCACACACTGAGTTCAGACAAATAAAAATGAGATTAGGCTTCATGCAGTTGATGTGGGGAGAGGAGATACCAAGGCTCTAAGTGAAGGAAACATACACACACACACAGACACACACACACACACACACTCATGATAATACAAATGCCGAATCACACAGATTTAAGAAATCTGTATTTGTGATGTAGAGGGAAGAACAAGGTTTAATTTTTTTATCCCTTTCATTTCAAAGATGCTAATTCTGTTTGAATATTAAATCCCTGTGCCATTTGCTGTCTTTAAATTTAATTCAGTATCACTCAAATCCAGTGACGTTTGCCATGATCTATTCACTTGTTTGTCTTCCCAGCTTCACTGAGGAGCCTGGAGGATGGGGACACTCACTGCTGTAGCCCCAGCTCTGAACTGCTGGTGAAGAATAGGAGTTGCCATTTATCGTATGAGATGGGGCCAGACTGTGTTCGAGAGCGTCACTTGCTTTTTCTATTTTTTTTTTTAAATATTAACAACTTTACTGAGATTTAATGGGCACGCACGCACATGGTGAAGTGTGTGTGTGTGTTGAGTTTGGCAAATGCCTGCATCAGGAAGCCAAAGCTCAGCGAAGACTATGAACACATCTGTCACCCCCCAAGTGCCCTTGTACCCTGTGGCAATTTCACCTTTCTATTCTACCCTATCCTGCAACATAGGCAAGTATTTTTAAAAATATCTTTATTGAGAACCAAATAGCAGTGAGACAGTTTCAAAACCAATTGCTAGCACATTTTCAATAATTAATACATTGCATACGGTTGTCTTAGTGGTTATTCATTGTACAAGATGCAGGCCTGATATCCTGTCTCAATCACTATTAGAACAAACCTCTCTATTCATTGAATTAAGGGAATGGAGCTGTATATCCTAACTGTTTTGCGTATACAGATACCAAATGGTTGCTCATTTGTATCCCCCTTTTTATTGATCTGTTTCTGACACTATATATAACTGGTGTCTCCTAGAGCTTCACAGAAATGAAACCCTACAACGTATATTCGTTTTCCTTTTTCTGATATGGCTTGTTTTACTGAAGTGCAGTTATTTTGAGATTCATCTATGTTCGTTGTCTCCGAATAGTTATTTGCTTTTATGAGGGAGGGTTCTCCAGTTGCACGACTACACCAAAATTCAGCTATCCATTTCCTCACAGATAGACATTGGTGTTGTTCTAGAGTTTGGTCTATTCCATATAAAACTAGCATGGACATGTGTAGAGGAGTCCTTATATGGATGTATTCTTTCACTTCAATGGGAATATATTCTTAAAAGTATGGCTGTGCCCTATGGGAGTTGTCCATCTAACTTTTTAAGAAATTGCTCCCTAGATGAGAGTTCTAGTTGCTCCACATCCTTTTCAGCACCTGGTACCATTAGGCATTTTGATTTTGCAGTGGGCATGTAACAGTTTACATTATAATTTTTTTTGTTTTTAATTTTAAAAAATTATTTATTTGGTACAGGGTCTTGCTATGCAGCACAGACTCATGCATGCAGTAGCGGGATCAAACCCGGATCCTTGTACTTAGCAGGCAGGTGTTTTGACCACTGAGTTAGCTCCCCGGTCTCTGTTATTTTTGAGACAGGGTCTTTGTAGTTCAGACTGGCCTCAAACTTGTGGTGATCCTCCTTTGTCAGTCTCCTTAGTGTTAGAATTACAGGTGAGTGCCACCACACTCAGCCCCACTGTGATATTAATTCTCATCTTCTTGATGATTAATAAGCATCTTTACATGGTCCTCACTGCCATCTAAATTCATGTATCTCCTTTGGTAAAGTATCTATTTAAATACTTGGCCCATTTTTATTAGAGTACTTGTTGTTTTTCTTATTTACTTTCTAAAGTTCTCTATATATTCAAGATACCTCTTCTTTATCAGATATGTACTTCACAAATATTTCCTTCTTGCCTGTGGTTTGTTTTTACCTCCCATCACTGTCTTTTGAAAAGCAGACATTTAATTTTTTTTTGGGTGTGTGTGCAGTCTCTGAAGTTTGTGAACTCTCTATGTTCTGTTCTTTTAAAAATCTTTGTGCCAACCTCACTTTTTTTTTTTTTTTTTTTGTATTTAGGGCAGGATGTACAGGGTCTCACTGCATAGATCAGACTTGTAGTGATCCTCCTGTTTGCAGCCTCCCAAGTGCTGGGATTATAGGCATGCACTATCACACCCAGTCTTAATTGCTGTCTCAGCGCACGTCAGGTGGAGGCCTGGCAAGGCAGGCCAGGGGATCGAACTCCTGGCCCCTGCATGTACCTAAGCAGGTGCTTTAATCCACTGAGCTATTTAGCCATCCCTCCCACGTTGTTTTGATTGCTGTAGCTTTATAATAAGAATTGAAGTCATATCATGTTGGCCTTCTATCTTTGTTCTTCATTTTCAGTGTTGTTGTTTGGCTGCCTGGGGTCCTTGGAAGTTTTATATAAGTGTGAGACTCTGTCAATTTCAACAACAAAAAGTGCTGACTGGGATTTTATTTGGTGTTACAATTTAATTTATCTAACTTGGTGAGAATTGATATCTTAATAGTATTGAGACTTGTCCCCTATTATTGAAGTTATCTCTCCGCTTGTTTAGGCCATCTTTAATTTCTCTCAGCAGTGTTTCATCATTTTTACTGTTCAGAACTTTTTGTTAGACATACTTTGGTATTTATGTTGTTGATGCCATTATAAGTGGTACTTTAAAATTTTCAGTAGATAGCTCAGTAGAATAAGCGCTTCCCTGGCAAGTACAAGGGCCTGATTTCAAGCCCCAGTTCCACCAAGAAAACAAACAAACAAACAAAAACCAAAATGAAATAAAATTTTCAGTTTCCGTTTGTCCTTTGATAATACACAGAAATGCAATCGATTTTTTTTTTTTTGTTATTGTGATGTTTATCTCCTGGCTCAGAGTCTTGTTAAGCTCACTAAATTCTAGTAGTATCGCCTGTGGTCCAAGAGATTTTCTACATTGACTTCATATTCTGGTAGGAATCTGACATTTTCACTGCTTCCATGGCATCAGGATCCTTTTTATCTGTTTGGTTTAGCACCTCCAGGACAGTGATGGTGGTAGAAGGTGATGAGAGCAGACACCCTTTTCCTATTCCTCATATTAGGGAGAAAACACTTCTGTCATAAAGTATCAAGTTAGATCTGAGTTATTAACCGATGCTTTTATTATGCTGGAGAAGTTCTTTATTCCTAGTGTGGTGAGGGTTTCTATCCAGGAACTGCTCTTAGGTTTTGATTAATGCCCCTTCTGCCTCTACCAAGATGACTGATAATATTAAATGATGATTCTAATATTAAAGCCACCCAGTATTCTTGAGATAAAAGTTGCTTGTCAGGATGCATTCGTCTATACTGTAGCATTTGATTTGATATGTCTTTTTTGGGTGTTTTGGTGTTGGTAATTCTGGTATCAAAAGTAAGCTGGGGATTCTTCAGTTCTAGAAGAGTTTGTGAATAATTATCTACATTTCTATTCTAAGTGTTTACTAAGATTTACCAATAAAGCCACCTGGGTCTGGAGGGGTTTTTATTTATTTTTTGGTTTTCTGTAGGAATGCTTTAGCCACAAATTAAGTTTCTTTACCAGACGTAGGACCCTCTGTTTATTTTTTAGTTAGTTAGGGTAATTTGTGTCATTCAAGTGATTTCCCAATTTTATCAAAGTCATCAACTTATAAATAGAAGGTTCATAATCTCCCCTTATTTTTCATTTTAATATATGTTGTATCACATTCATATGTAATCTCTGTCTTGATATTAATAACTGTGTCTCTTGTATCTCTTTTTTTGATTATCTGATTCGAATTTTATTGATTTCAAAGAATTAGTTTTTTATTTTACTGATTTTCCCCAATTGTTTTCTATATTTTTTGTATTGCTTTCTGCTTTTATCTTTTCTATTTACTTTCTGGTTCCCTTTTTAAAACTTGGCCTTAATTTGCTCTTCTTTATTTTAGTTCCTCAGGGGGAAGCTGAGATCATTGATTTGAGACCTTTCATTGTTGTTAGTGCTGTTTCCCTTGAGGTGATTTAGTGTCATCTCATACATTGTGATAAGTTTTATCCCATTATTTAGTTCAAAATATTTTCTATATTACCTTTTGACTTCTTCTTTGACCCAGGGATTGTTTAAAAGTATATTGTTTAGTTTGAAATATTTAGAGATTTTTAAGTTATCTTTTTGTTACCAACTTCTTATTTAATTCTATTGTGGTTAGGGAATATAGTTTGTATTATTTGAATCTGTTTAAATTTACTGAGACAGGTATAAAAATACAGTATATTGTCTTTTTTAGTGTAAAGTATTTGTGAGCTATTGTTTTGTGGAAAATTCTATAAATGTCTATATAGTTGACAGTTTTGTTTGTGACTTCTGTATCCTTGATTATTTTTTTTGTTGTTGTATGTTTTCTTTCAGTTACTGAAAAAAAGGTATTGAAATACTCATCTTTAATTATGAGTGTGCTTACTACTCCTTTGTAGATTTATAAATTGTTGCTTAGTATCTTTTGAAGCTTTTTTATGAAGATCCATCCATATTCAGAATTTTTATACCCTCTTGATTAACTGACCTATTATCCATATGAGATGATTTTCTTTATCCCTGGTCCCTGGTAGCTATCTTTTCTCACAAATGTATTGTATCATAAATTAGTAGGGCCATTCAGCAAGACATGCAGTTGAAATTACTCCTCTACCTAAAGACTGCAAATGAAGCTGATCTCACTGAGAGTCTACACCAGAGCTCTTGGGTGACCTGAGCAGTAGTATCGTGAAAGGCCTTGATTTTCTGACTAGGAGATGTGAACATTAAATAAAAACTAAAAAAGAAATCTGTAGGATCCAGTTGTCCCACTCCTAAGTATATATATATTTTTCATTTATTTGGTGCAGGGTCTCATTACAAAGTATATATTTAAAAAATGAAATCCACATGCCAAGGGGATGTGTACCTGCTCATGATTGTGGATCTATCTATCTATCTATCTATCTATCTATCTATCTATCTATCTATCTATTTATTTGGTGGGAACCAGGGATTGAACTCAGGCCCTTGTGCTTGCCAAGGAAGTGCTTATTGTACTGAGCCATCTCCCCAGCCCCATGATTGTGGTTTTAGAATTCAAAACAGCTGAGGTATGGAATCAACCTCAGTGCCCATGGACAGATGAATGAAGAGAATTTTCTGTATATGTATTCACCTATTAAAGAGAGCAAAATTCTATCATTTTCAGCCAAATAGATGGGAGAGAGGACATTACGGTCAATGAAATAAAGTGCCACGTATTTGCTCCCATACTTGGAAGCTAGAAGGACTTGATCTGAGTTTTGAGCAGTGCTCACTGGCAGCTGGAGAGGGAGGGATACAGGGCTTGGTGTTCTTGCACTGGTGACATGTATGCTAAAAATAGGAAGGTTGGATATGGAGGCTGAAACCCAGTTTGATGGGATGAATTCTGGTTTGCTGTCTTACAAATCTTCCTCATTAAGCTTAATAGTTTTTAGCTTTTGACTTAATGTGACAGACATGAGTCTTCCTTTTACTTGAACAAAACTTGCTGCACTGTGTTTTTGTTACAGAAAACAAACCAAACTTGGGAAGAAACGACATTGAGGTTTAGGAGGCAGTTTGTAACCCCAGTAGCTTGACTGGACTCTCTCCCAGAGTCAGCCCTCCACCCCTAGTGCGGTTCTGGGACTAGGGAGGGTAAGCAAGGAGGTACAAAGGCAGATTTGGCACATTGTGATGGGGGGGTGTTGGGTGACATCGTGGATTGCTAAGGGAACTTAAGCATCTCAGAGTACATTGCAAGGCCATCATGAGCTATACAAAGACACCAATGATCAGGGTTATACAAAAGAAGAAGTATTCTGTTATCAGGCTTTCCTAGACATTTCCATCTTGTTTTAGTGGGTATTTTTGGAAGGCTTTAATTGAAATTTTAATTTCTCCCTCTTGTAGTTAATCAGAAAAATCATTTCCAGAGAGGCTGATATTTAAGGCTGTATAGGAAGTACCAGTCCTAAGGATCATTTGGAGGGGAAACTGTCAATTGTATGCCCTGTATCCAGCATAATAAAGTTTTAGGTAGCCCCAATTATCATAGATATAAACTTTTGTCCCTTTACAGTAACATCTATTGTAGAATTTCCCATGGTTTTGGTCTTAATCATTGGAAACATATTTGTCATTAGTCTAATATTCATGTTCCCAATCTAAGCCTCCATAGCCTGAGGAAAAGGGGCTGTTTATGTTGGGGCAGGCCTCAAGGTACAGAGATTCTGTGGCCTGATAGGAGTTCCACCTGATTTGATCAAGAATCTATATTGTACCAGCTAATTGGACTTGGAGCTCCCAATGCCCTAAATTTGCACGGCAAGCATGTGAGCCACGCAAGGTGAGTAGGAGCAGACACAGATTAATAGTGATAGCTACTCTAGCCTTAAGAATGGTAGTTCAGGGCTTGGAGATACCTCAGTGGCATATGTGCCTGCTTAGCAAGTGCAGAGCCCTGAGTTCAATTCCTAGTACAAGAAAAAAGCAGTTCAGACTACGTAGTCAGTGGCTACACCAATGAAAAAGAGAGCAAAAGTGAGCATTTGGGGGCTCCTCAATCCTCTGGAGATAGTATGCAAAACTCAAGGGTGAACACTGAAACTAACAAGAGGAGAGTGACCAGAAACTAGGCCTCCTTTGGCCTTCTTCTTGTTCTGTTCTGAGAATCACCTAGAAATCAAAGGAGAACATCCTGGCCTCTCCATTGGTGATGTCACAAAGAAACTTGGAGAAATGTGGAATAATACTGCAGCAGATGACAAGCAGCCATACGAGAAGAAGGCTGCTAGGCTGAAGGAAAAGGATGAAAAAGACCTTGCTGCCTACTGGGCTAAAGGAAAACCTGATGCAGCAAAAAAGGGAGTCATCAAGACTGAAAAAAAGCAAGAAAAAGAAGGAAGAGGAGGAGGATGAGAAAGTGGAGAATGAAAAGGAGGAATAAGAAGATGAAGAGCATCAAGAGGATGAAGAAGAGGAAGATGATGAATAAGTTGGTTATAGTGCAGTGTTTTTTCTTGTCTATAAAGTAACACCCTGTACACAACTCAATCCTTTTGAAGAAAAAAAAATTGGAATGTAAGGCTGTGTAAGATTTGTTTTTAAACTGTACAGTATCTTTTTTTGTTGTTGTTGTATAATTAACACACTACCGAATGTGTCTTTAGATAGCCCTGTCCTGGTGGT